>MU089527.1:7887-176357 GCA_014858505.1 Corymbia citriodora subsp. variegata
AAGATAAGATAAGATGGGGACAAGTGGGGCTGCCGACGGAGAGAGAAACGTGAGGGGAGGAGAGAGAAAAAGGGGAGAGAGAGGGAAAACGTGCGGAGGGGAAATGGGGGAAAAGAAAAAAAAGAAAAAGTAAAAGAAAAGAGAACAAGACAAAATTCAAACAAGTTTCTAGAAAGGGCAATTTGGTCTTTTTGCCCTTGAAGCACAAATTCCCAAATATTTGGCTTCAAAACTCGGCACGTTAAATCCTTTTTCAATAAATCGGGCTTACCGAAATTCGGGATGTTACAACTCTTCCCTCCTTAAAAAAAATTTCATCCTCGAAATTTGCCGAACTTCCAATATCCTTAAACAGATGAGGGTATTAATGTCTCATTGCATCCTCACTTTTCCAGGTCGTTCATTCTGTACCTTGATATACCAAATACTTCCAAGTCCTTTTTGGTTCCCATAGGCCATGCATTATCTGATTCTGCCAAAAGCAATTTTGCTGACATCTCCCGGTTTCGAATTCTCAATTAGACCTGTAGAGCTTTATCCCGCAAACCACTAAGCCAAGATGCTAGTAGTGCCCAAATTGATATGTCCCTCTCATCAACGACACCTTAAGAAAAACGCAACACTTAACCTAATAATCTAACAGCATCCACTAACTGCCAGACCATCTCTAAACCAGCAATTGTCCTTTCTTTGACCTTGTTCCAGTAGACTGTAGTCTCACAAGCTTGACCATATTTCTGCTATACCACACCGATAAAATCTTATCCCACAAGCACTCTCTTTTTGCCAGTTTGTAGTTCAGTTCATTTCTGCCCCTTTCGACATCCTAGAAGCCTGCCGGGAGTCGCTCCTTGCTTAAGCACTCTGACCCCGGCGACCACTCCCCGCCCTCGTCGGATCAGTCGTCATGGGCATCTACGAACTGCACCACTACTAGCAAAAGTCCATTTTAAACATGCTTTAGCTCATGGAGGTATTATCCGCTTTGGCCTGTCCTATACCAAGCCTCACGGTTTTAACCTCGTCTGAGCACTTCAAAGTACAAAACTTCCTCCAGCTCGTCAACCCATGAGTTCGTTTCCACGGGGTCACTTATCGATACTTGAATTCTGATTCACCAAATTTCCATCAAATCGCTGTCCGAATTCCACAAACCATAGATTGTTCTTTCAACATTCCTTTCACGTCCATTTAATAACCAAACCAAAATATCACCTCAATCACTTGAAGAAACCCTTATTAATACCTCGAGAAGAAAATCATCAATAATGCTATTTCACCATTTATCCACCTAGCATCAAGGGATAATTAATTCTTAATCCACCGAAGACAAAAATCCATTCCTCAAATCCCTATTTCAATTATCTCCCAAAATAATCCACCTTGAATAAATTCATATCTTACTCGAATCTAAGACCTCCGAGCAATAAATCATCCACCGCAAATCTTATCAAAGATTATCGCCAAATAATAGATCATCTCTTATGATCCCACACCTACAACTCCTCAAATTATCAAGATAAAACTTATCTGACTTCCATTAAATCCAATGACCTCAATCGTCGTGATGCGTAAGCAACCAATCTTCCTTGTTGTCTTACCATGTCGTCAAATCACTTATATGACACCTCACTGTAAATTTCATAATCTCCGATATTAGACTAAATCCTCAAAACTAGTGCGGTAATCAGCTTGTACTTAAGCTCTTAAACATTATGGTCGCACTTATTCGTCCATTCAAATTCTTACGTCCTTCGCTAACCTTCATATCAGAAGCGTAGTTACCGTAGAGAACCTTTCTACGAATCGTCTATAATAATCTGTCCGACTTAGAAAACTTTGAACCTCTGTTACTATCATAAGTCTTGGCCAATTCATGATTGCCTTGATCTTAGCGGATCCATAGAATTTCTTTTGTCCAAAATCGCTCAACCCACAAAAGCAACGCAAGTAAATCCAAACTCGCACATATTAAACTTGGCGTACTGTTTATGCTCTGGAATGGTCTATAGCACTACCCTCAAGTGCTGTTCGTGTTCCTCTAAATCCTCGAATATTTCCAATATATCATTCACGAACACAATTACAAATCAATCCAAATACGCCTTAATCAATCGATCCATCAAATCCATAAAAACAATTAGCGTATTAGTTAATCCAAACAACGGGACGGTAATCTCTTAGTGACCATATCACACCCAGTGTGTCATCTTCGGTATATTCCCCTTTTTAATCCTCAACTACGGATAGCCCGTCCTTGGGTCTATCTTGGAACATATCGAAGCTCCTTGAAGTGGTCAAATAAGTCATCTGTCCTTGGTAATTGATACTTGTTATGACCGTCCCTTGGTTACACTGTCGATAATCAATGCATATGCGCAACACTCTATACTTGATTCCTCAATTAGCAAATTAACCACAATCGTCCAACAACCTTAGCAACCTTCGTCCAATAAACGAATTACTTCCAATGATAAAATCGAAAGGATCAAGGGTCCTCCTTGAGTTTCGATTTCAAACCATCTCCGACCTTCTGACTCAGTCTACTAAATTCTCAATCATTCTCTGAACATTCCAATAATGCGAACACTTACTCCAAATCCTTGATCCAGACGGTTGCGACATCAAGATTACTCAAACTCCAAGAACGGTTCAACCAACTTAAACATCGACCGATCATCAATCCCCTTTTTCCAACCAATGGAACTTACTAGGCAAGACAGCAGCAACAACGGCGACAACAGCAAGAACAACTTGAATCTAAGCTCACTACCCTATCTAAATCAAATCTAGGATCCTTCCTCAAGCACTAGCCCATCCTTCGACTGCCTTACCTCAAAGACTCTCGAATCAGGATCGTTCGTCTAATAGAATTATCACAGAAACCTTATTTCCAATCCCACGAGGAATTAGAAATTATGAACGACCCGCTTAAAGCCAGAGAATCAAATAAACAAACACAAGCACGTGGTGTTTTCCTAACTAACTATCCCAAAACCCATCGCACCTTATCACTCCATGTGTTGACCAGGCTCTGATACCAAAATTGACGGGGCTGTTACGCCCCGACCCTCGAGCACGCGGTAACCCCTGTTCTCTTGCGGTCATTTGATTTGCAACTCCCCAGGATCCGTCGCCGACCATTATTTTTATCTTGTAATTATGCACATGCGGAAGCGAATCACAATTCCCGGTCAAATACAAAAATAGGGATAGCAGGAAAACCCAACAAGAACACATTCAAAAGTACTGCTTTATTTATCTACTGATTAATCCTAGGAAGTTTACAAGTACAAGCCTTTACCACGGGCATCTTCCTATCGAGCCAATGAGACCAACAGGCCAGGGTTAATCTACTGCCTTCAAAGATGGCCACAAGCCGAAACACGCATCGATCCTCCATCCTAAGGACCTGACAATGGTTATTCAATAACCAATGAGATAAATCTCAGCAAGTCAAAATCCTAAGCCTCGGTTAGGAGACCTACTCGCCTCGAGTGCACCCTGACGTGCAATGTCTCTATCGCTAACAATTCAACAATAGAATAACACCCAATCGACTATTAACAGACGCACGCTTAGACCAATGCTCATATGCAATTATTAACAGTTAACACTCGCAATCACAAACGACCTTACCTGGCCTTGGCACACGCAACCTGCAGAAACTGTTAATTCAATCATCACGACATTAAGAGCATGCGAATAATCAGAGCATCTCACACAACTTTCTCATGTCTCACACCCACACATGCTCCGATTATTACGACCCCTCCTCCTGGGCCACGGCATAACCTTATGGTTGGCGGTTCTAGCTAAACCAGCTTCGTCCTCTTTACCTCGAGGCACGGCGACGTCAAGGGCTCACTCCCAAGACGGCATTCCCGAAGGAGCACAAGACTCGCCCACTACCGCAGTCCCGCTACTGACAGAGGCCCGGGACCTGCCCCCATACCGCGATCCCACATAGAACCCCTCCCTGTCAGGCATCCAACTGAAGTCAGGCGACCCACTGGCCACGGCACAACCCCATAGGGATTGGCGGTCTTCCGGCAATGCCGGGCTCTCCTCTTAATGTGACCATGCAACACATCATCAAGCAATCCATTTATATCTTTGCTCTGTCGTGAATGAAATATCACTCATGCTCATGCGACATGCCATTTCAGATAACCCACGCAATATGTCATGCGATCTCACTCAACAATTTCCAAAATTCAATTTCCAATCAGCATTCAATCTCACACATTCCCTAACTCTTGGGAACAACTCAAGTCACAGTCTGTCAATCAATTCCGACTGATCAACATCACGATACTCCGATACCCAACCACGTGTCTCAATATTTAATAATAAATAAACATACGTCTCAATATTCAATTATCCCAAAAATAATTATAAACTATAATTATACTCAAAAATACTCATTTAAGAAGCATGATATAGTCTATTGTTTCCATAAAATAATTTACTCCCACAAAATACTTGTAATTATTTTTCAATCCCATAATTAATTATCCAACCCAAATAATTCCATTTAGTAAAATCCTTCTTTAATAAACCAATGTCATTTAATAAAATAGTATATAAATACTATTGACTTTGGAAAAATAGACCATAGTAATTTTCCCCCAAAATTACTCAATTAAAACAATTTCCAATAAATAATCACAATTAATTATTTTCTCCAAAAATAATTAATTTCCAGCAATGAATAGTAATAACAATATTACTATTAATAATTCGAAATTATAAATTAATTTAATTAATAATTCCGAAAATAATAAATTATTATTATTTTATTCCAATAATAATAATATTTATTAATACTAATCATGGTTACCGGTCTAACCCAACTATAGTTACTCTAACCGCAATTAATTTATTCTAACTACGATTAACACTAAACATGCTTAATCAAATAATAATAAAACACTAATCATCCATCATTCAAAAGCACTAATCAAGCTTAATATTAAACTAATCACCCTAAGGGAGTTTAGCACCCTAAACAAGGTTTAGAAAATCAACTCACGGGTTAGCAATTCCGCCGACATGAGCGCGACGGCAGCGATGAGGGGAACGCCCGGGAACTTCCGGCGCGTCGGGACGAGGTGGCCCGGGACCGGATCTTGGCCGAGGGCGGCTGTCCACGCGGCGAAAAGCTAGGATATGGAGGAACCGGCGGCTGTCGCGGCATGGGGCTGACTAGTGGGCGGTCCAGCGACTTCGAACGGCGGCCAGCAACTCCGGCGACCAGGCGGGCGGCTCCGGCGAAGGCTGGACAGAGCTGGAAAGGGAGAAGAGAGGCGGTCCAGCTGGCTCGGGGGATGGCAGCAGGTCGGGGGTGGCTCTGGCGTGGCTGAGGAGCTCGGGCAAGGTCTTCCGGTGGGCCTACGGCGGTGGTAGGCAGCGGCGAAGCTGCTGGCCGCTTCTCCTGGTCACAGCCAGAGGAGCCGGGAGGGGAAGAGAGGGCATGGCAACGACGGATGAGGCCGGCAGCGACTCGGCGACCGGCTGGGTGACGACTGGGCAGCGGCGAAGGACGGCAGCAAGGTGGCGGTGCTCAGTTCGAACCAAAACCGAGAGTGAGGGGAAGAGCAAAAATCGAAAGCAGTAGGGCGGCGACCTACAGCGGCTCGCGGCGGCCCGAGAGCAGTCCGGCGTCTGGGCAAGGCGACCGCCATTGCAGCGGCGGCGGCGCGACTAGATTTGGAGCAGGACAGCAGCACCGTCGGACAGAGGAGGAGAAGAGGAGCGGTGCAGCTAGGTAGGTCCAGCTCGGCTCAAAGCCCGCGGACGGCGACTCACCAGCAACCAGGCAAAGAACAAGGGTGGTGGCGGAGCTGCAGTGGCGGTCGGTGATGGGTGGCAGCAGCAGCAGCAAGCCAGCGTCGTCAGCTAGCAGAGAAGAAGAAGAAGAGAGGAAGAAGGAGCTGCAAGGGGGGGAAAGAAACGTGTAGGGGAAGCTGCCCGAAGAGAGAGAGAGAGAGAGAGAGAGAGAGAAGACCGGTCAAAGGGATAAAGAAAGATAAGATAAGATGGGGACAAGTGGGGCTGCCAACGGAGAGAGAAACGTGAGGGGAGGAGAGAGAAAAAGGGGAGAGAGAGGGAAAACGTGTGGAGGGGAAATGGGAGAAAAGAAAAAAAAAGAAAAAGTAAAAGAAAAGAGAACAAGACAAAATTCAAACAAGTTTCTAGAAAGGGCAATTTGGTCTTTTTGCCCTTGAAGCACAAATTCCCAAATATTTGGCTTCAAAACTCGGCACGTTAAATCCTTTTTCAATAAATCGGGCTTATCGAAATTCGGGATGTTACAAGACTAGACATCGTTTTCGCAGTATCACTTCTTGGTAAATATCAGTCAAATCTAGAACACGATCACTAAGTTGCTACAAAGAAGGTTATGGGTACTTAAAGAGGACAAAAGACTATATGCTGATTTATAGGCATATTTAGGTCTTGTAGTTAGTAGGGTATTCAAAGGCAAACTTTACTAGCTGTTAGGATAATATGAAGTCGAAAATAGGGCATCTTCTACCATGTAAGTGGAGTTTGTAGCATGCTTATTGGCTACTCAGGCTATTTGGCTCCAGAATCTCATTAGGGAGTTAACCGTATTTAACTTTATGGATAGACCCATACAGTTTGTATTGATATAATTACTTTATACTATTGTTTATTAACAACAAAAGATGTCTCTAAGGATCTAATCATGCACTGGTCAAGTTTTTTACTATAAAGAAACTGTACAAATGATGACATTATAGTCGAGTACGTTTTCACAGATGATATAATTGCACATCCATGAACTAAAGACCTTTATGACATGTCATAAACACGGGCTTAAGAGTATCATAGGATGCTGTTGTTTAGTGGGAGCTATTTTGGTTTTGCTCTAATACTGTTTACATCTATGTTTGTTATATATAGTAACACATTGTGATATACATCAATTCTTTTGCATTCAATAAAGTGATTCTGAATATCAAGTTTAATACATATATTTGTTGAAAATCTCAAAATATTGTGTAAGCCTTCAGCAAAGGCTAGGGGCATCTAGTTATTAGCCTTAAGGATATGTCTTGTAACGCATAAAAAAAATTAACCATAAAGATAAGACATATATGGGTTCATTGAATCATAAAAATATTCTTTAGTGGCACATAAGGTTTTTGTGATACTTAAGGAAAGAGAATGGTGATTAACAAAGGGGATGACACATAAGGTATTACTCTCTATAAGAGGTTTTATCCATTTGCCACACCACTATATTGAATCCATATTAATAGAGTTAAAAGCACTGATAATCATGGAAGGTTGTATGTGTATATATGCAATTGCATCATAATTCGGTGTTTGAGACTTTATAAAATCAGATTGACTATTAAAAATTATCTCTGGACAATATAAATGCGCACACGCACAACACAATTTTAATTAATATGGCCTAAGTGTGAGAATGTAAGAGTTTTCCTATATGGGCTAATATTAATTAATATTTTAATTTATCGTTTTACAGGATTGGTCAAAGAAAGTGAGATATAAGATTTCTTAAATAGTCTCATATGGGGTTGACTAGCGTGGACCGAATTAAGCCCCACCCATAATGAGAAGGCCTTGTGGAAAACTCTATAAATAGTAGTCAAATCTCCCCTCTAATTCTAACACACAGAAATCCTCGTGTAAGGAGTGGCTACTACATGCTAAGGGTAAAGAGTAGTCTTATTTAGCCACTGACACAAAGGGAAATAGAGGAAAAGCACTTGACCTTTGAATTGTCACTATTCTGCATCAAGAATCATGTATTCCAAATCAAATACACAAATCTTTTTACTTGATTATATATGGGTTCTTAATTCTAATTATGGATATTTTAGGTGCGCTTTTGCCATCAACACAAAGTGGCAAAGTTAAGTAAAAGCATTGCAGACTAGCACAGTAGACAGTGAAACATAGAAGAATCAATGTAGGGTAGGTGGTTACATCTATATATCTCTATCTCTCTCTCATTAGGGCTTGGATGAACGACGAGGAATGTTGCAATCGGAAAAAGGTGCGTGATTTATTGTGTTTCGAGAGATAAAGATTGCTTCTACTAATCATGCTCTTCATTGCAAATTCTAAACGCAACTTCTCACTTACGTTAATTTTTTTGACTTGCAAGCTGCGTTGGATAATTAATATGAAATAAATACATGCAGGATTTTTAAGAAAGGGAAATTATCGATATTATTCAAGTGAATGTGTCACGCCCCGAACCCCGAGCACGCGACAATCCCTTCTCTTGGTCGATTGAAAGTGATGTCCCAGGACTCGTCGACGACCATTCATTTTAATCTTTTGTTATGCGCAAGCGGAAGACGAACCATCCCCAGTCCAATAATCAATCAATTAATCAAGCAGGGATAGAGGGATGAATAACGAGAACAACCATCACTACTCATTTACACAATTTACTGGATTAACCAACGGAGGATCGTCTTTTGAATTACAAGCCCGACAAAAGGGGCCGATCCATCCTCTAAGCCAGGCCAAAAAGAAACTAGGCTAATCCAGCTATACAGAATTAACCCTTGGGTTCAACACCACGGTCACTCGGACCCATCGGACTCAACTCCGTCAGGTCGATCACTGGAGAAATGGGGGGCAGGATTCTCCACAGCGGGTGCACCATTCTAAAGACCTGAAAAAGGTTAACTACGATGGGTTGAGATAAAATCTCAGCGAGTTCTTCCCCTAAGCCCCGGTTAGTACACCAACTCAACCCGGGGTATCTCTCTAGAACCACCCCTCACTCAACCCTACCACAAATACCCAACAATCAGCAATCAAACCACAGACAGGTTCAACCAACAATCAGAGGTCGGTTCACATGCAACCTTACCCGGTATGCCATACCCTGCATGGTAAATCTCATTCAATGCAAGCAATGCAACCAACAATCGAATAGTTGGTTCACATGCAACCTTACCCGGTATGCCATACCCTGCACGTTATAAGTCAGCACAATACACGCATGCACATGGCCGTTAGATGATGCAGTTCATCAATCACATGCAAGTCGCGTCACAAGCGATCTCACCTAGCCATTGCCACACCCTGCACGTTATCAATTCAGGCGTGCGTGCCATAAATGATGTGATAATCTCATGCATAATCGGAACCAATGATACTATGTTTTCTCATGCACTCTCGCATTCACACGTGTTTCGATTATTACTACCTCACAAGGCTACAACTTGGCTGAGGTGCAACGGCGCTACGGCGCTTTTCCTCTGCAGAGGTGCAACTGTGCCCTTCCGTGCTATTGCTATGGCGCTACGGCACCCTTCCTTCGCAGAGGCGCAACTGTGCCCTTCCGTGCAGGCCGAGGCGCTATGGCGCTACGGCGCCCTTCCTTTGCAGAGGCGCAACCGTGCCCTTCCATACCCTCCGAAGCGCCACGGCGCTACGGCGCCCTTCCTCCGCAGAGGCGCAACTGTGCCCTCCGAGGCGCAACAGCGCTACGGCGCCCTTCCTCTGCAGAGGCGCAACCGTGCCTTTCCGTGCCCTCCCTTTCCATAATCTCCGATAAATTGGGTTCAACTTAGTGATCACGCAAGCATTCCATCACAATCCACTTATTATCTTTGAGCATTAGCCAATGCACACATGCTTGCATATAAAACCTCAAATCATTTCTCACAAAAGCGGTCCATTTCCGATGTCTCTCGGACAACCATTGTCCCCACCTTTCTCATAAAAGCGGTCCATTTTCAGTATCCCTCGGACAAATCACTTTCTTTCTCATAAAGGCGGTCCATTTCCGGTGTCTCTCGGACAAACCATTTTCTTTCTTTTGTGAAAATCACACGATTCAAGCGGATGCTTATGCAATGCCACATCCAATTCACTTCATATGATCAAGGCACATGAAATTATACACAATTTCACTTTCGGATGAACAATGCCGTGAACAGTACCGTGAACAGTGAAATTTCCGAATTTAATAATTAAATAATTTAATTCAGAAATCACATAATTTAATCAATAAATGCAGAAATTAAATAAATCAATTAATTAAAACAATTAATCAATTTAATCAAGCAAAGCATGCTTAATTAGCACATAACACACAATTAAGCATAATTAAACAATATTAAGCTAATCTAATCTTAACCCTTAATCTAACCACCTATCTTAGGGCTAATGCACTTAATTAAACCCCTTAAACCAAAATTATCACTAACTAAACCAACCCTAAGCAAGTTTAGGCACTAAATAGGGATTAGGGACTAAACTCACCCGTTAAGTGGGCCAGAGACGCGGACGCGGCGGCGGCGACGAACCCAACACCCTGGGACATCTCTCTCGACACTCCAAGGCAGTCCCAAGGCGGAAATCAGACCAAAAGCTTCTGCTCACACCCCCAACTTAAGAAAACAGCACTGCCGGAGGAGGAAGAAGCTGATCGGAGTTGAACGGGCTGCCCGGAGCTCCGGCGAGCGGCGGGCCAGCAATCAACGGCGCCTGGGGGTCGAGGGGGAACCACTTGTGGCTGGTATGGGCGGAGATTGGGTTGGAAAGGGAGAAAAACAGGTGAAAAGGCGGAACAAAGCTGCTGCAGGCAGAACAGTGGCGGTCCGGCGAGCAGCAACTTCCGGCGGCCGTACGGGACGGCAGGCGACTCCTTTCGACAAACGGCCGACGCTATCTAAACGGTTTTCGTCTTCTGAACACAGCGGCGGGTGGCACAAGACGAGATTCCAACAGTAAGGCCATGAACAACTTGATTTTCGGTGAAAGGCCAGAACTGAAAAACTAAAAGAAGGAAGGGAAAAAAGGGAGAGAGTGTGTGCGGTTTTGGAGAAGATGAAGAGGAGAGAGAGAGTGAAGTGAGGCTAAAGATAGGCCTCAATTAAGGCCATTTAATGCAAGGTTCAACTTCCAAGAAAGATGACATCATCTTCTTTCTCTTCCTTTTGACTTTTCTTCAAAATATCTAAGGGCATTTTGGTCATTTCCACCTTGCACATTTCCCAATGTGTCCTTGGGCTGAAAGTGAAGGGCGGGCCTAGGAAACGGGCATGAAAATGAATAGGAACGGGCTCGGAAATTTATTGGGCTTGAATCGGCTCGGTTTTAGACAATGGGCTCGGAAGGGTAAAGGGTCGGTTTGGCCCAACGGGCTCACTTGCTTGCGTCGGGCCTTCCACGGTGGCTGTTCCACCTTGGGCGTGAGGCCCTCACTGTCCTTGCCCGGCCCACATCCTCATAGGCTCATTTCCTCGGTCCGAAAATCCCTTTTTCCAATTACTCGGCTCATCCGACACTATCAACTAAGTATGAAGCATCATCCAAAAGTCTGTCCTGGACGTTCCCGAAAATTCGAAGTCCAATATTGGATTCTCATGCCTTGTCAATTTCGCCCGAATGCCATTTTGGTACTACTCAGACTGACAGGTGGCTTCGAGGATTCACGCGTAACCGACTCGTGCCAATTCACGTTCAAGACTTCTCGACATATGGACGTCCTTGACTACATGAAATTGCGAAGGATCGATTCTTATTTCTAAGTACACGATTATCAACGATCGACATAGGGCCATTCATGGATTCGATAACAGTAGACAGAATCACCCGTCATCCCATTATTTCTGTCCGCGAATCGACTTCTAGTCATCCCTGAAATTGGCCTGCCTGACTACAGGATCATCCTTGCGCAAGTCTCACGATCGAGTCGTTTTTCCAGGTCAAGTTCTTTAGTCGCACGAGTTCTGTCCTCATTAGCCTTTTCCCTCAAGGTTAGTATCTCAGGAGTGATCAGTTCCGAGTAAGATCAACCAACAATGCACTGGCGAAATTAACGTTCAGTCCTCCCTCAGAGGGCTCGAATTTCAGGACGTCACAGAATGTTTTTCAAAAATTATGATATTTAAGTAATTATTTAAAAAGTTATGATGTCAAGGTCGAGAGTTATAACATTGTTAGTCCCTTTTTTTCTTTCTGGTAACATATAAATGATGGTCATGGAGGAGGGAACCAATGTCACTCCCTGAACCTTGAGCACGCGACAACCCCTTCTCCTTGGTCGATTGAAAGCGACGTCCCAGGACCCATCGACGACCATTCATTTTATCTTTCGTTAAGCGCAAGCGGAAGACGAACCATCTCCAGACAAACAAACAATCAAATAGGGATAGAGGGATGAACAGCCAAAACAATAGCAACTACTCATTTATTCAAATTATTGGATTAACCAACGGAGGATCATTTCCGAATTGCAAGCTCGACAAAAAGGGCCAATCCATCCTCTAAGCCAAACCAAAAGAACTAGGCTAATCCAACAGTACACAAAGAACCCTCGGGTTCAACACCACGGTCACTCGGACCCATCGGACTCAAACTCCGTCGGGTTGGTCACTGGAGAAGCGGGGACAGGATTCTCCACTGCGGGTACGCCATTCTAGGGACCTGAAAATGGTTAACCACGACGGGTTGAGATAAAATCTCAGCGAGTTCTTCCCCTAAGCCTCGGTTAGTACGCCAACTCAACTCGGGGTATCTCTCCAGAACCACCCCTCACTCAACCCAACAACCCACAACCAACAAACAGCAGGCCAGACAATAGACAGGGCAACCAACATAGCAATATTCGATTCGCGTGCAACCTTACCCGGTATGCCATACCCTGCACGTTCAATCTCATACAATGCAAGCAAGGCACATGGCCGTTAGATGACACAATTCATCAATCACATGCGAGTCGCGCCACAAGCGATCTCACCTGGCCATTGCCACACCCTGCACGACTGTCAACTCACGCGTGCATACCACAAATCATCATGACATTAAGAGCATGTGAATAATCAGAGTATCTCACACAACTTTCTTAGGTCTCACACTCACACATGCTCCGATTATTAACGCCCCCTCTTGGGCCAACGGCACAACCTTATAGTTGGCGGTTCCTGGCTAAACCAGCTTTGTCCTCTTTACCTCGAGGCACGGCGACGTCAAGGGTCATCCCTTCCCTCTGATGACATTCCCGAAGGAGCACAGGACCCGCCCACTACCGCAGTCTCGCAACTGACAGGAACATAAGACCCGCCCACTACCGCAGTCCCGTCACATGTCCCCCGTCAGGCATCCAACCAAAGTCAGGTGACCAAACAGCCACGGCACAACCCTATAAGGATTGGCGATCTTCCGGCAACGCCGGGTTCCCTCTCTTAATGTGATCATGCAACACATCATCAAACAATCCATTTATATCTTTGCTCTGTCGTGAATGCAACATCACCCATGCTCATGCGATATGCCATTTCAGATAACCCACGCAATATGTCATGTGATCTCACTCGACAATTCCAAAATCCAAAATCCAACCAACACTCGATCACGCATTTCATCAATATTCACGAGTATAATTAACAATCAGCACTTCAATTAATCATAACAATCAATAGCACATCAAATTCAGACAAAAATTAGCTTCTTCATGAACAGTGTCGTGAACAGTGCTCGTGAACAGTAATCGTGAACAGTAATTATGAACAGTGATTTTTCTGAAATTCAATTAATTAAAACATTTAATCCAGAAATTAAACAAAACATTAATTAAAACAATTAATCAACCAATTTAAGCAAATCATGCTTAATTAAACACATAAACACAATTAATCCCAAATTAAGCACAATTAAGCTTAATAAAGCAAAATTAAGCTAATCTAATCTTAACCAACTATCTAACCACCTATCTTAGGGCTAATACAACTTAATTAAACCCCTTAAGCCAAAATTAACACTAACTAACCAACCCTAGCAAGTTTAGGCACTAAATAGGGATTAGGAGCTAAACTCACCCGTTAAGCGGACCGGCGACATGGATGCAGCGGCAGTGATGAACCCGACACCCGGGGACCTCACTCATGACGATCCAAGGCGGTCCAGGGCTAAGAACAGCAGCAACAAACTCGAAATCCCTCTGCAACTCTGAAAACTGCACTGTACAGGAGGAAAGAAGCTTATCGGAGTTGAACGGGCTGCCCGGAGCTCTGGCGAGCGGCGGGCCAGCGATCGGCGGCACCTGGGGGTCGAGGGGAAACCACTTGTGGCTGGTATGGGCGGAGATTAGGTCGGAAAGGGAGGAAAATGGCCGAAATAGCAAAACAGAACAGCAGCAGGCGGTTAGAAAATGGTCCGGCGACAGCCGGCTTTCGGCCGGAATACAGGACGATCGAAGGCTCGTTCCGGCGATCATCCGACACTATTTGAACATAATTTCTCTTCTGAACACAACGGCGGGTGGCACGAGACGAGATTCCAATGGGAAGGCAATGAAAAACTCGATTTTCAGTGAAAGGTCAGAACTGAAAAACTGAAGGAAGGAAAACTAGGGAGAGAAGGGTGTCGATTTTTGGAGAAGATAAAGAGAAGAGAGAGAGCGAAATGAAGGCTGAAGGATAAGTCTTATCTAAGCCATCAAGGCTTGCCCCACTTGCCAAACAATGACCTCATCTTCTCTCTCTTCCTTTTTGACTTTTCTTCAAAATATCCAAGGGCATTTTGGTCATTTCCACCTTGCACATTTCTCAATCTGTCCTTGGGCTGAAAATGGAGGGCGGGCCTAGGAAATGGGCTTGAAAATGAATAGGAACGGGCTCGGGAATTTATTGGGCTTGAATCGGCTCGGTTTTAGACAATGGGCTCGGAAGGGTAAAGGGTCGGTTTGGCCCAACGGGCTCACTTGCTTGCCTCGGGCCTTCCATGGTGGCTGTCCCACCTTGGACATGAGGCCCACATTGTTCTTGCCCAGCCCACGTCCTCGTAGGCTCGTTTTCTCGGTCTGAAAGTCCCTTTTCCAATTACTCGGCTCAACCGGCAGTGTCGACTGTCTAAGAAGTATCGTCCAAAAGTCCTTGAACATTCTCGAAAATTTGAAGTCAATCTTGGATTCTCATGCCTTGTCAATTTCGCCCGAATGCCATTTTGGTTTTACTTAGACTGACAGGCGGCTTTGAGGATTCACGCTTAACCGACTCGTCCCAATTCACGTTCAAGACTTCTCGACACATGGACGTCATTGACTACATGAAATTGCGAAGAATCGATTCTTATTTCAAAGTACACGATTACCAAGGATCGATATAGGGCCGTTTGCGGATTCGATAACAGTAGATGGAATCACCCGTCGTCCCATTATTTCTGTCCGCGAATCGACTTCTATTCGTCCCTGAAATCGGCCTGCATGACTAGAGGATCGTCTTTACGTAAGTTTCACGGTCGAGTCGTTTTCTCAGGTCAAGTTCTTTAGTCGCACAAGTTCTGTCCTCAGTAGCCTTTCCCCTCAAGGTCAGTATCTCAGGAGTGATCAGTTCCGAGTGAGATCAACCAACAATGCATTAGCGAAATTAATGTTCATTCATCTCTTAAAGGGCGCGAATTTCAAGATGTTACAACCAAGATGTGACCAAGGGAGCAAAAGAGAGAATTATCAAATGAGAAGTTCCGCCAATACACGTTTGACTTCCATTCTGGAGCAATTACCTCAGCTTTAGTGTATTTTTATTGTCTACAGTCATTTTTGAAAATCTATAAATAATGATATCCTTTTATAGTAAAATATTTTCCTCTTATAAGTTTTCTGGGTTGTTTTACTTAAATATCACACTCCTTTTCCTTTACAATATGTCAGTACTATGTGTGAACATCTAAAGATACGTAACTGATGCACAGTGAGGCTAAGAAGTTGAAAGTGTGTGATGGAAAGCAACTAGGGATAGATCGAGAACAGCACTAAAGCATAAAGGAGTTTTTCACCATCCAGGATCAAAAACTTAGTAAAATTTGCCATCAAAGTATTAGATAAAGAACCGAATCGAAGGTTTCACTCACTTCACTGGAGAAAAAAAAATTCAAATATTATCAAACTCAAATCTAAATTCTTACGATGAAGAACGTGCGACATACTTATAGCGGGAACTAGGAAACATCAAAATTACAGTAAATTTAAAACACATGGAAACTAGACGAATTAAAGACATAAGAAATTGAAAACACATGAAACTTCGACTTCAACTCTCCAGCCTTGCGCTGTGTCAAGATTTGTGCGATGCATTCAAACTCCAAAGTTCAGGGCTTCTTCCTCCTCGTTGGATCCGTCGGATCACGCTATGCTCCTCGGATGGGCCGAATTGTACTTCGTTTGCTTGCATAATTAATAGACAGGCTTAGTTTAATTGATGAGTCTTGAATTGAGCTCGTGAGTTGATCGTCTTCAACAGAATTTTCGAGCTCTGATCCTCCTGAATTTTCAGCGTTAGGACAAGGAACCATACTCAGAGACATCTTCAGGAGCATCTCCTTGAAAATAATGATTACGAAAGAGTTGTAGAGCATGGTCATCACTCCTTGGTTCAACCTCGTGTGTTTCAACTGTCCCAAGATCATCTGCTCCGACGTCGAAAGCACTTAGAACCCTTCTTTTGTTGGTTGTTACGATGATTCTACTTTTAGGACCAAACCAAGTGAGCTCCCCAACTAATGCTTTAATTTGTTCCTCCTCGTTCACATCATCAAGCACAATAAGAACCTTCGCATTACGACATAGACTTGCTATCTCTTCAATCCTATCACCAGAAGATTCAAGTGGCGCATGTTTTTCTATATGAAGGTCGGCGATCAACATACTTCGTGAAAACTGGACTCCTTTCGAACTAATACCAGGAAGGAAGCCACATACATCAAACATGTCATGCATCTTGTTAAACACAACCTTTGCAAGTGTAGTCTTTCCGACACCCAGCACACCACATATTCCAATGGCACGTACATCTTCTCCACGTACTTCGGTCGGTCGTCCCTTGCCGTGGGCAACACCAAGCTTTCTCATCATCTCTTCAACATGAAGATCAATTCCAACTAGTTTGTCGGTTACAACTAGGCCATCATCCCTTAAAATCCGCGCAACACGCAAAACAACTTCTTCGACGAGCTGGCCCTCGTAACTGCAAAACGTAGTTGATGAAGTAGGAGGTTAATAAGAAAGTTACCGAAAATATTAGAAGGTAGAAAAAAATCAAAGTGTGGAACGGACCGACAAAAATTAAATCGACCCACATTGGCAGGGGGAACCACGGTCTATTCTCGCGCATTGTTGAATTTTCAATCTTTACCCACGTGATTACAAATACGTTCATTCAAAAAGGTTTGGGTCGATTTCACATAGTCCTACACTTTTATTTTCCATTTATCTAGGAAAGAAACAGGAAATCAGTAAGCAAAAGCCCTACCCCTCATATAGGTTGCCACTGTATCCGCTCAAATCCGCGGTCTCTCGAAGAACCTCCCTCCACTTTTTTAGGGTACTGGAGTCGACGTTCTATGTCTCATGCAGATTGAAGGCCTCTCCAAAATCCCCAGCCATGCGTCTTACATCGGAGGGACTAATTTTATAGAAAATTGGTATAATAGTCTGTCCATTTAATTTTCTGCACTCCCACATTTGTACCAGTTCATTGAGACAATTTTTACTGGAAGCATAATCTATGGAGAGGATGGCTATAAAAATCCTTGACCGGTTGATGGCCTCTTTTACCTGTGGCCAGATCTCCTCTCCGACCTGGAGTTCTTCGACATCTTTGAAGACCGATATCCCCACATCAACCAATGCTCTGTAAAGGTGATCTGTGATTGTTGTGTGAGTGTCTATCCCGCTAAAATTCAAGAAAACTTTGTCCTTGATTCCAGACGATGACAATGAAGTTGAAGATGATTCCTGTCAAATCAAGGAAATCAATTCGCTTCCCATAGTAAACAATGTTTACTAAACATAGACTCCTTCAAACAAAGTTTAAAAAAAAAAAAAAACACATGTTTATGGTTCAAAGGAGGCGAACATTAACCAACAAGTGGATGGCACCGGAATCTTACAACTTTCGCATTTTGACTTTTGTAAATTATCTAAATTACTCAAAACTCTTGTAACGCTCAAATGTCAATACATGAATTCACAAGTAAATCTTTGTTTTTTTAGTACTTTTGAAATTTAAATGATATTCTAAATTTTAGTCGAAAGTAAAAGTACTAAACAGGCCCAGGGTACAATGTCGATAGTGCTTCGTGTTTGGATAGGATCTCGTGATTTTTAAAGTTCAGTGGCTCGATTGTTCATATCAAAAGAAGATTTGTAACACTGTAGACAATTCTTAGCATTTGTTAGGTCGAATTGCAAGCAGAGGACCGATTCCACCGTGTAAATGTCAAGGAAGTTTGAAGTAACAATACTAATCCCAAAGATGCAGAGAAAACTAACCGGCTTTCTTCTGTTCTTTCCAGCAACATCGACTGCAAGAGCAGGAGCCGGAGCATGACCGACAGGAGGTGAAGCATCATCTGCATGAGCCAGAGGACAACACAGGGGAGGCGGAGCATAAGCCGGACGACACAGAGGAGGCGGAGCATAAGCTGGACGACACGGAGGAGGCAGAGGATACCCTGAACCACAACTCGGAGGAGCCTGACGATAACTCGGAGGACGCGGAGGATAACCTGGAGGACAACATTGACAACGCCGAGGAGGCGGAAGATAACCTGGACAATAGCATGGATAACACGGCGGAGGCGGAGGATAACCCCCTGAACTCCAACACGGATGATAACCCGAAGGACGACAGGGAGGAGTACAGAGAGGACAATTCGGATATGGCGGAGCACATTCCGGAAGACATGGTTCAGGTAATTCTGGACGATCCCCCTCAGATTTTGGAAGATTTTTAACTTCTCTCGCCTTGATTTTTTTTCCAATCATTCCGAGAAGAATTAGAAACGCCATGGACCAATTCGGGGCGAATGTGAGAGACAGAATCACAACAGCCAGTGTTATCGCCGTCCAAGCCATCACACTTGAAGCCATCGCTCGCTCTCGCGCGATCTCTTACAGGCACAGGAGGTCTATGAACATTAGACAGCAATTATACACTACACTATACACGGAACTACATTATATTTTAGACATGACCAAGGCCGCTGCCTTCTGGGGATCGGCGCTTGGACAACGTAAGAGAAACTATCAGGTACTCGCGGTCTCTGTTTAGGTGACTTGGGGAGTTGTCGAAGGCACTTCATCACGCTCAATTATTGAAAGCATGGTTGGCGAGGGAACCAATCGTCAACGTCCGGGGAATCAGTCCAAAGTTGACATGCTACCTCCCTCCCTCCCTCCCTCCCTCTCAACCTGAGAGATCCATACTAGATGGGGCCAGTGCACCGAAATAATTTATTTGAGCCCTTCTTAATAATGCTAAACCGATTCACATTGATCCATTTCGCAATAATGTCGCTACGAGGTACCGATTCATGAAAACACGGAAGGTTGTTACCGATTCTATCGTTCTAGTCTTTTTCTTTTTTTCTTATAAACTGTGGTTCTAGTCTAAAGAGATGAAATTTAATAATAATGATGAGTTTTCTTTGAACTTGTCCTTTCACTCTTGAATTATGATTTTGTGACCTTCACAATTACCGCGAAACCTTTAAACTATTTTGTATGTTTGACTAGTTGATAAGGTATTACTTTCTTTTCTTTTTCTTTTTTTTCCTTGCTTCTCGACATAATACTAGTGTAGTCACCCGTAGAGGAAGAATCCTAGAGGTGAAGGGGAAAGGCCTGCTTGGAGCAGTGAATGGAGGAATGATCGTACACTGGATACTGCTGAGAACGCAACGAACCTCGGTCTAAAATAAAGAACGCGTTAGGTAATCCATGATATTTTTTTCTTTGACAAAAAAATCAATAATATTTTTAGTAAATACTTTAGGCAATTATCTATATAAATAATATTTAGGTAATTATAGACTTTTACAATTATTTAGGTTAATACGACGGAAGGAGAAGATAAAGAAAAGATGAAAGAGATCATACATGAAAACGGGTTTGATAAAACGCGAATAGACTTTGGGGTGATCAAAGACGCGTTTAGGTAATCAATTTTAAACTAAAAGTCAAAGAGTTTCCTCACTAAAATAACATATAGGAAATCAATGACTTATTTGGGTGGATATTATTATTTTAAATATCGGAAGATAATGAAATAATTTTATCAATACCATTGGAAATTAGGCCATTTATACTAAATAGCCCTAACCTCATGAATCATGTAGTGTGAAATTCAAAATCCAATCAAATGATCTATTATTTGTTAAATTTGATGGTGTAAAAAACCAAATATGTACCGAGCCTCTAATTGTGACATCCTGAATTTCGACCCTTCCCGGGATATGTGAAATGTTGTTTTATCAATGCGCTATTAGTTACGTTTATTCTGAGCTGGCCCCTCATGAGTTAACTGACTAGTCAGAAAGGCAATTAAGGATCAATACGCATACGACCAGTGAATTCAATCAGGGATAGGCCGCTCGACCATAAGGATCAAAGGAGGAAGATACCATGTTGTTACAGTCCAATTAGCAAACGGAAATAAATTGATTCGGCAGAAATACGAGGTCGGATTGCGGGTGATTCCGCATGACTTCGATATTGACTACGAACGACATTAAACCGATTTCCTTTTGGCTCTGTACTCAGCGTGAGCAATTAACCTCCCATGATTACATGACAATCGAGGATCGCCTTGATTTGAATAGGCACGATCGTGGATTGAAAAGCTATCAACCACAGGTCAAACACGCGAGAGCCTCTAAACGCCGCCCGATAGTTAGGTCGTACTAAAGTCGCGATTGATCGATTTTAACCACGAATTTCAATCCGGTTTCGGGTATCGAACTTTCAAGGATGTCGAGACTAAAATATTGGACGTTGCCCCATTAATTCTCGGATTTATCGGTAAGCCTGAAATTTATCGGAAAAGGATTCAACAGGCCGAAAAATTGGAACCAAGAGGAGATGGACCAACCGAAGGCCCAATGGGCCTTGCACCCATTAAGGTTCACCCGAGTGGGCCCCAAGCCAAGCCCACCAAGCCCAAGTGGACCCAACTTCAAGCCTTGAGCCCAATTGCATTTTCTAGCCCATTTCTCCACAATTTGAGCCCAAATCAATTTTATTCAAGCCCATATACGTGAATAGTACGGTATACTATACTTTGAGAAATTACCATCTTACCCCTTCTAGAAGATGCATTTAATTTTTGGAGACAAAAGGGCCAAGAAAGTCAAGGAAATTGATGGGAATTGATGGTATGGAAGAGAAGTTGGACTTGGCTTCTTCCTCTCTCTCTCCTCATTTCTCTTCCTCCCCTTTGTGCAGCCCACACTCCCACGTTTTTCCCCCTCTTCCTCACTTTTTCTCCCTCATTTTCTCTCTTTTCCTCATGTTTTCTCCATTGTTCTTCCCCTTGGATGACCCCTTGACCAACCAGACCACTCTCACCTGCAATCTTGGCCATCTTGCTGCTGTTTTGGAGCCGCTGTGCTGCTGTGGTGCCGCCCGTCCGGGGCCGCCCAAGCCGCACCTCTCTCTCTCCCTCGCGGTTCTCACCTCCGTCGGAAACCGCTCCCGCCGAGACCCATTTTTGCCAAGTGCCTCCGTGAAGTTTTGGATGTGGCTGTGCGTAGCCCTCGCCGCCGCCGTTGTGCCGGTGTCGTCGGAATCGTCGTCAGGTGAGTTTACGTTCTAATCCCTCGATTAGTCCGTTAAACTTGCTTAGGGTAGTTAATTAGGGTTGATGTTAGTTTAGGGGGTTTAATTAAGTATTATTAGCCCTAAGATAGGTGGTTAGTTAGATGGTTAGGATTAGTTTAGGTTAATTTTGCTTATTATGCTTAAATGTTGATTAATTGTGGATTATGTGATTTTTGTGATTAATTAAGCATGTTTAGCTTAATTGCATGATTAATCGTTTTAATTAATATTTTATTTAAATTTTGGAATTAATGTTTTAATTAATTGAATTTCGGGAAATCACTGTTCATAATCACTGTTCACGATTACTGTTCACGAGAACTGTTCATGATTACTATTCATAATTACTGTTCACGGCACTGTTCATCCAGAAGCTAATTTTTGTCTGAATTTGATGTGCTCTTGATTGTTGTGATTAATTGAAGTGCTGATTGTTAATTATACTTGTGATTGATGATGAAATGCGTGATCGAGTGTTGGTTGGATTTGGATATTTGGAATTGTCGAGTGAGATCGCATGACATATTGCGTGGGTTATCTGAAATGGCATGTCGTATAAGCATGAGCGCATGAGCGACGTTGCATTCACGACCAAGCAAAAGCAAAGACAAGAATGAATTGCTTGATGATGTGTTGTATGATCACATTAAGAGAGGGAACCCCGGTGTTGCCGGAAGACCGCCAATCCTTATGGGGTTGTGCCGTGGCCGTTTGGTCGCCTGACTTCGGTCGGATGCCTGACGGGGGACATGTGACGGGACTACGGTAGTGAGCGGGTCCTATGTTCTTGTCAGTTGCGGGACTGCGGTAGTGGGCGGGTCCTGTGCTCCTTCGGGAATGCTGTCAGAGGGATGGGATGACCCCTGACGTCGCCGTGCCTCGAGGTAAAGAGGACAAAGCTGGTTTAGCCAGGAACCGCCAACCATAAGGTTATGCCGTTGGCCCAGAAGGGGGCGTTAATAATCGGAGCATGTGTGAGTGTGAGACATGAGAAAGTTGTGTGAGATGCTCTGATTATTCGCATGCTCTTAATGTCATGATGATCACATTAATTATGGTACGCACGCATGAGTTGACAATCGTGCAGGATGTGGCAATGGCCAGGTGAGATCGCTTGTGACGCGACTCGCATGTGATTGATGAACTGTATCATCTAACGGCCATGTGCATTGCGTGTATTATGCTGAGATTTAACGTACAGGGTATGACATACCGGGTAAGGTTGCATGCGGACCGACTATTTGATTGTTGGTTAACCCTGTCTGTTGCTTGGTCGCTGGTTGCATTGTTTATGGCACGCATGAGAATTTATACCGTGCAGGGTATGGCACAATCGGGTAAGGGTGCCTGCGAGTCGATTGATTGCTGATTGTTTCTTATAGGGTTGCCCGGGTAGATCACATTTATAATTAAGGCAGGCGAGGGTCGCTTTGCAATTGATCTGCCGTATTGATGAGGATTGTACCTGTTAGGAACCCCGAGGCGAGTTGGCGTCCTAATCGAGGCTTAGGGCGATAACTACTGAGATAATATCTCACTCGTTGTTGTTAACCATTTTTCAGGTCCGTAGTTATGGCATCTATATTGCCATGGTTTGGGAAGTACTGGAGCAAGTCGTGGAGGGCAACAGGTTGGTGTGCCGTTGGTTGAAGGAAGTAGATTAACCCTATTTAATATTTTGATGACTATAGTGGAAGTCGCCTGATTGAGAGGCTTATGTATAAACTTCCTAGGGTTAATTAGTTTAAGAATAAAAATGACGTTGCTGCTGATTGTGGTCTTTCTGCTATCTCTACTGTTTATTGACTGGGTGTTGTTGATTCGCTTCCGCATGCATTTAATCGCAAGATAAAAATAACGGTCGGCAACGGGTCCTGGGAAGTCGCATTCATTTGTCGTGTGCTCGGGATTCGGGGCATGACACTAATTCACACTCAAAAGTTTCTTTCCTTGACTATCGACTTGTGGTTTTCTAAAATAAAGAAGTAATAAGAGTTATTTCATACTTACAGTTTCTGCAAATTGAGCCCAATATACTTATATAGATGAAACATTCTTTATTTGAATTGTATAAGTTTTCAAGCAACGATTTTTTATTGATTAAATCAATTCCTTTACTTCATTCAATAAATCACACCAACTATGCGGGTTAGGAACCAGTCGTTATAAAGTCTGACTCTCATGAATATTCATTTTCTTTTTCATGATTTTTTTTCTGCTACAACTGAGTTATTGCTTCAGAGTTCATACTCTGGATCAATGCTTAAAAAAAATAGCCACATTGAAATTTTCGGAATATTTAGGGTTTCAATTTTACTATTAAAGCCACAATGGATTTCCCATAATCAAACGGCCTAAATGAGCTAGACCATGTAATACTCTTTCGGTGGGTAAAATGACAGTCAAGTGATTAGACTATTGAAAAGTCCTTGTATAAAATCACCCCCCGCCCCAAAAAAAAAAAAAAAATCCAACTCAAGGGCGATCTAGGTCATTTGATGGGTAAAGTTCATCGTCCAAAGCCACCACGTATTCCTTTAGTTTATAGACGGTAAAGATTTGCTTAATTGTAGTGGCTATTGAACCATTCTGAATTGTTTAGGTTTTCATTATAATCCGTATAAAACGTTTACGGGTTTTGGCATATTTTCCTAATTCTGCCATTTAATAACCAAAAACGAGGAATACCATTGATAAAGGGTAAAATGGACTGGTGGCTTGAGTATAATGTTTCACATTTTTTGACAGATATTTATGAAAAAGGAGATTTAATTTTGAGAATTCTTGAATTGGATGTGGGCTCGCATTACACAGTGCCTGGGGTCATGATCTAACCCAAAAGCAAAGGAGCGATAAGAAAGTTGCCCCGTTGGTCAACGCCTGATGCAGATGGAACCAAGATCGAACGCGGAAAAGTGGAGTCTGCATTTGAAGATATCATATTATAATCACATAGAGACAGGTTACGACATCCTAGGGTCATGGCCATGTTCCGCCGAAAAGAGAGAATCAAAGAAAAAGAACATTCCCTTTATTAAATATTGGGGTCAGTCAATTAATAAATACTAGTAGATAGATAAATATTTAAACAAGACAAGTCAATAAGCATGCGTTTGATAATATTTTTATTTTTAATAATAATTTTTTTTGAAAAATAGTTCTTTTTAATTTATATTCTCTGGAATAATTTCTAAGAAAACAACATGTTTGGTAATTATAAAAATTTTCTATCATTGGAATAAAAAAAATAGAAATGTATTTGGTACTGACTCAAAAAATTTCTATTCTTTTAATTTTTTGGATGCCCCAAGCGGCTACGGGAATGAGTAGCAATGACCAAGAAACACTTACTTTAAAAATTATCCCCAAGAACAAAATGCTACTTTTTTTTTTACTTTTTATTTATATTCTAAATCTATTCCTTGGAACAATTTTTTATTCTCAGGAATATAAATACTGATAGGCGTTACCAAATGGATTTCTATTTTTTTTTCTATTCCAAAAAACAAAAGAACAAGAGAACAGAAAAATTGGCAAGTTGCCAAATGTATCCTAACTCCACGAGATTTCAGGCTTGGAAGGGGATGGATGCTCTCTCCCTATAAGATAAAAATAAAAGAAAAAAAGAAAAAAGATTAACTTTCAATCTAGAACTTTAAGACTAGAAAATTAACTTTCACTGAAAATGAACTACTAAAGTCCCTATAGTATATGTTTCCTCATTCTCCTAGCAGTGTGGACAACTGAGGAAGCGGAGTGAGAGGCCCGGAGACTTTTTCTTACGAACAAAAACGTCCCCGTCCATGGTGGGAATGATGGCGCGGCATGTTGTAGTCACCAAGCAAATGTTTGTGCTTTAAATGAGATGTAGGTTAATTAAGACGAAATCACCAAGTTCAAGGTCTATCTTGAAACAAATACCACTGTAGAGATACTATGAGAAAAATGGGCCAATCGAGGGATTTATTGAAATTTTTTCGCTTTTAATAAATTTCTGATTTTTTTTGTCGTATTTTCTGATATATTAAAAAGCCATTTTATGATCCCCACAAAAAAAAAAAAAAAAACCCGTTGGCCAAAAACTCCTGTGGCACTTGTCCCACGAAGGTCCTTTTTTAATTCGTAGTCTTACTGGTTGGATCTGTATTTAGATGTCCAAGTGCAAAGGTGTCCCAAGAAGAGACCATTACTAGTTTAGATCAAATGGAGCGGTTTTTAGCAGCAGCTGAAGGGGACAATATCGATGAGCTGAAAAAGTTGATCAGAAGCAGTGAGCCCACCCTCAAGAAAATGGCTTCCAAATGGGGCGATTACACGCCGCTGCATGTCGCTTGTGCGGCCGGCCATTTGAATTTAGTCCAAGCGCTCCGGCAGTTGATGCCAGATTTCGTGGAAACGAAGGATAACTATGGTTTGAGTCCGCTGCACATCGCGGCAGCTCAAGGTCATGCTGAGATCGTGAGAGAGCTCTTGAGGGAGCCTAAACGCCTGTGCTCTGTGAAGGGACAGGACGAAAGAATCCCTTTGCATTATGCCAGCGAAAACGGTAAGCTTGAAGTCATGAGGGAACTGCTCTCCATTTCGCCTGAATCCGTTAACGAGAGAACCGCCCAAAAATGAGACAGCGCTTCACCTCGCAGTAAAGAACGACCAGTTTGATGCTGTCGTTGAGTTGGTGGAGCATCTGAAGCAGCACAAAATGGGGAAGGTGATCAATCTGGAGAACGACGAAGGCAATACCACCTTGCATCTTGCTGTCTCCGTCAAAAATATCCAGGCAAGTCATGCCCTTCCCTTTCTTCATCGCACTTTTCCTGGCGTATTATTTCAGCAAAGGTGTCAATTTGATATCCCTACAATGTGCAAAGATCTTCTAAACTAAGGAATCTAGTGAATCGGATCTTGTTTTGATCATCGCTGGATCAAAGGATGTCCCTCCATGCTAAAATTTTTACGGTATTATCTTAATGTCTGAAAATCAATGAGAACAGAAAACGAAGATGGTAATTGCAGGTGGTTGACTTCTTGCTTGGCCAGCATGCTCTGCGGCACGTGGTCGTGAACGTGAATGTCTATAACAAGAGTGGCAGGACGCCTCTAGACCTCTCGGGAAGAGAAGCAGGAGATAGAGCGATCACAAGAAGTCTCAAGCGGGCTGGAGCCAAACACCGAATAGCAGGAGGCTCATCACTATCCTTGGAGGGAGAGTCAGAGGCCAACATACGCAGCCCTCTGCTGGTCGTGGCCGGGCTCATTGTGAACGCAACCTACCAGTCTGTGCTTCAGGCTCCACACTTTAAAACAGAAGTCGACAAAACTTATACAAAAGGCTTCCTCGCATGGTATGCATCTTGGATGACTGGTATTTTTGGCAGGGACTTAGCGTACATTGTCTTCATAACTGGCAACACATTCGGACTCTTGGTGTCAGTCCAGATGACCATTTCCCTCACCAAAGATCTCAGTGTCAAGCTGCGGATGTTACTCTCCATGACCATAATGGTTCAAACTTACTATTGCCACACGTACTACCTGCGATTCACGACGCTGGAAAAGCAGTTTGGTCTGAAAAACGTGTAATTGTTGAGCGTGCTGCCGCTAACGATACCAATTTTTCTCCTACTGATACAGAGGCCATTGGCAGAAGCTTTAGAAAGTTACTTGGAAGAGCTTTCTCTGTTTGTCCGCCTAGGGGATATGTACCATATATGAACCTAATTCCTCGTTATAAATAATGGCGTTTCTCTTTCCTTGAGTTTGAGCTAAGAAATGTAGGCCTCTAGCAGTGTCAGATGGAGTTTGTTCGACCAGGTCAGATGTTGGTTTGCTCGACAGGGTCAGATGTTGTTATGCTGTCCTTAATTCTCTGCAGTTGATTTTGTAATGTCCGCAGGTGATTCACTATATCAGATTTCCTAATGAAATGTGTCCTGAATTCATACCACGTTCATAACTTCACGGATAGCGGTTGAGATCCTGAGATGAGGTTGCATGAAAATTCTTCAAAGTACACATTTGGTCTTGCTTCTTCAGATGAATTGCCCATCAAGAGAACATCTTTGTGTAGAGAATTTGTCTGTGAGAGCAGGTGGAAAATTATTGTTACTAACTATGAGCACTCACCAAACTAATGGGACAAGCCGTGAGCATGGAGTCGAAAGAAAAGCGCAGGATATGCAAAGTTGGTCAGATTGAATCGAATGGTGCTGATAAAACTCAAATGAAATCGAAAGATCGTTACTGCATAACACAGGCAGTTAGGCTGTGAACAACCAAAAAAAAAAAAGGCAGTTTAGGCCAATAACCAAAGAGTAACTTCTGGAGCAGGTTGAGATTAATTCTAGAATTCTCCAAATTTTTATTTGGTCTCGTATATCATAAAAATTTGGACTCGTATATAATATAATAATAAGAGAAGGCTTATATACACATGAATATGAAATCCATTATAAAAAAAATAACTAAAGAAAGAAATGCTTTTGGGGAATGCTTGAGCGCAAGGGACATCATTTTTGGTTTTAAGAAAAGGAAAATCCCATCTGCTAACTCATTGTATTTTTCAAGTAAATTAGGGAATTTCCTATAAAGACATATTTTTCCGTGAGACCAGTACTAAGTACTCGATGATTTTGGGCTTTAGCATGTCTTTTAAAAGAGATCATTAATTATTTTCGGATATATGGATATTCTCTTTTCTTCATTCTAGTCATTGGCATGTTATGGGGTGATGAATATTGGAGATACTTTCAAGAGATCCATGACTAATCCCAAGAAGAAACTAGGCGTAGGTTCTGTAATTTTAAAGTTCCCATGATCAAGCAATTTCAACAAATCAAACAACAATTCATGCTTAGAGGAGGGCCTGCACTATATTGTGCAGATTCATCATTATTAGCTCTAATTAGCAGGGCAGACATGTGCCCTCAAATGGACCCACGATTGATCGAAGTAGCTCCGAGGCATAATGTCCATGAACTGAATGACTTGATCAGAAGCAATGCGCTCATCGTGGAGGAGAAGGCTCTCCAAGGAGCAGGCCACACGCCGTTGCAAGTCAACGCCGAAGGTTGCGGAGAAGTGGGCAATGATTGTGACCCACGAGCGATGCCGAAGCTGTAATGACACCATTATATTGGGGTCTTAGATTGTGAGCAACATCCTCGTCCTTCTTGTTGTGATAGGATCTCCAGGATCCGCCCCCATGATTTTCTCCATGAAGATCTTCCACCTCTGCAAAATGTTGTCTCAATCCTGCATGGCCTTGTGTGCTTTCACTTTCCACTTCTTGAGCTCGTCTTTATCAGTTGGCGGTCTAATGTCTCTACCTTCCAACCAGATTTCCTATATCTTGCTCAAGCAAGAAATGGCCGCATCTGAATGCTCCAGTGTATTTAATTATTTAGGTGATGGACGGGGTGGTAGAGAAAAACCAAAAACGTCAACCATGAAAACGCGATAGGTAGCCATTGACTTTTTAACAAATGTATTAGGTGATCCATATTATAATAAAGTTGAAAAATAAAAAGGAAAATTCAAATTTTTACTAAGAGTCAACAAAATCCCCTCAATAAAATAAAATTGAGGTAATCAACGACTTTTTTTAAATTATTTAGGTAGATATGATTGTTTAAACATCAAACGATAATGAATTATTTTCACAGATAACATTAAAACTGTACCTTCTTGCAATTTTCCATTCAAGGTTTATATTAATGACTCCTATATGGTTGGCAATCTGTAGGTGTGGAATACATTATCTGATGCTGCTGTATCCCAAAGATTCGGAAAATATGGCAAGCCAAAAAAAGCAGAACCTGATTCTTGATGCTGCCAAATGAGAAAATGGTAAAAATGCCTCAGATCTTCTGGTCGGCGTCCTTGCTCGGTTCTACGAGCACATTGAAAGGCCTGAAGTCGGGTGACTCTGGGGTTGAGTCATGCACTTATAGCAGCATGTTATTTGGCAGTTTAAATGTCTCCATATTATTTTGAGTTTTGAGAAGAGAAACAAAGTGTTATTTCCTTCAGGGGTGCTATTGTTTTTTATTACAAATGATATATATGAAACTAATGCAATAGTGTCATTTTGACTTAGAATCCTGTTCAAACAGTAGTTTCACGCATCGACTTTGGAATCCATGTACCCGGTAGAGCGAAAATCATTCAACTGAAAGGATAGGATGCGATAAGATAGTGTCTGTCGGGGCCCTCGATCAGAGTCTTCTTCGAGTGAATTAACCTTTTGTGCACCCAGAAAACTTCAAGTGAAGCACGGCAAGAACCCACTTGACGTTTAAGTCGTTGGTACGTCATCATTGCAAGACTTCTATTGGAGGGTGCAAAGCCATGGAAAAGTTAAAATTGTAGATCGGGCTTGAAGAATCTTCACCAATTGCGCATCTATGCGGTGGTTGTTCAGGGCCACCAAACTAGAGTTTTTTATTGTGTTGGTTGTCTACAAGTGTTCTTCACTGGAAACATTGCTTGACATATAGAAGCCGAAAATATAGTATAATGTGCCAAATTCAAGTTAGAGGGTACATGGAGTCCTTTGACTCTGAATCAGACACAAACAAAATCCAAATCCATGACAGCTGACTCTGAATCAGAGAAACAAAATGCCTCAACCAGGATTATTGCAACAACAACGAATTTCACTCGAATATGACTAGATGTAAATTTCTTTCGTAACTTATACAAACATAAGTGGTGAGAAGCATGCCCATGCACATATCTATCATATGATAGATAAATTTATAGAACGTTCAAGAAGTAAATCATTAGACCCCAAAAAAAATAAAAGAAGTAAATCAATAATGGAATTAACCAAAATTTACAATAGCCTGCAACCAGCCTATAGAATCATCTCTTCACTTGCAATTTCCTAGGCTTCTTAATCCTTACCTACCATAGCAAACCAAAGTCTCCATACGTGAGGGGATATCTGATAGCCGATGTTGGTATAAAGTTGTCACGCCCCGACTGTCGAGCTCGCGGCAACCCCATTTCACTTGAGGTCTATTTGTACGACGTCCCAGGTACTGTCGTCGACCAATTCATTTTATCTTGTAATTAAGTACATGCGGAAACGAACAACTCTCAAACCAAACAACAGGGATAGTAACAACAGCAGTAGAGGAAAGACAACCAGTATTTTATATATCTGAAGGTTAGCCAACAGACCAGCAATTACATACACGCCTTACTACAGGCGACAAGCTAAGGCCTACTCAAAAAGGGACCGGCCTAGCTAACCTAACCCTGTACAAGTGGGGGAAGGCTCGTCAAAAAGGAAATAGGCTACAGCTGCCTACTCACGGGCCTCAGAGGGATCGCTCTCTTCGATCCTCGGTACTGCATCATCTAGGGCCTGAAAATGTTAACCACGACGGGTTGAGATAAACTCAGCAAGTTAAAGTCCTAAGCCCCGATTAGGAACTTCGCTTATCTCGGGAGTTTAACATACAACCTAATCCAGTAGTCAGCATAATGCAAAGAGAAACAAAAGCATAGGACAATTCAATAAGCAGACACAACTACAGGCGATCCTACCTGGCCTTGGCACACATGACCTGCAGAAACTGTCATTTAATTCATCACAACATTAAGAGCATGCGAATAATCAGAGCATCTCACACAACTTTCCCATGTCTCACACTCACACATGCTCTGATTATTAACGCCCCCTCCTGGGCCAACGGCACAATCTTATGGTTGGCGGTTCCTGGCTAAACCAGCTTCGTCCTCTTTACCTCGAGGCACGGCGACGTCAAGGGCTCACTCCCAAGACGGCATTCCCGAAGGAGCACAAGACCCGCCCACTACCGCAGTCCCGCTACTGACAGAGGCCCGGGACCCGCCCCCATACCGCGGTTCCACATAGAACCCCTCCCTGTCAGGCATCCGACCGAAGTCAGGCGACCCACTGGCCACGGCACAACCCCATAGGGATTGGCGGTCTTCCGGCAACGCCGGGTTCTCTCATTTAATGTGACCATGCAACACATCATTAATCAATTCGTTCTTTTCTTTGCTCTGTCGTGAATGCCCATCGCTCATGCTCATGCGACATGCCATTTCTGATAACCCATGCAATATGTCATGCAATCTCACTCGACAATTCCAAAATCCAATTTCCAATCAACATTTGATCAAGCATTTCATCAATATTCACGCATATAATTAACAATCGGCACTTCAATAAATCATAACAACCAAGAACATATCAAAATAAGCCAAAAATTAGCTTCTGCATGAACAGTGCCGTGAACAGTAATCCGTGAACAGTGATTAGTGAACAGTAATTTGTGAACAGTAAATTCGTCCGAAATTAAATAAATAAATAAAAATAAATAAACTTAACCATGGTTAACAAATTAACCTAACCATGGTCAAATTAACCTAACCATAGTTAAATTCTAACCTTGGTTACTTTAAAACTAACCTTAGTTACTTTAATTAATTAACTTTAGTTACTTTAATACTAACTATGGTCAATTAACTAACCCTAGTCAGAATTGATTAACCAGACTAATTAACCAATCAATATTAATTAATCACAAACACACAAATACACTAATTAACCCCTAAACAAAGATTAGGAAGTTAACTTACTTGGATCGGAAATCCGGCGACACCGGCGCGTAGAGGGGAACGAGGGATACAAGGGGTAAGCTCAGGGATGGCAACGGATGACAATTGATGGCCGAAACGGGCCAAAAACAGTGCTGATTACTGTTCACGCGGAACCGGTGCAGCTAAGCGGAAAAAGGCCGAAACAGGCAGCTAACGGTGACGAGGGGTGACGAGGGGTGCGCGGCTAGCTTTCTAACTTCTAGGACTACACTTTGGGCGGTGGTGGCGGCTCCCGTGATGGCGGCAAGGCTGTTTTTGGGCTGGAAAACAGCATGGACAGCAAAGAACACCAGAAATGGAAGAGAAAAGGAAGAGAAAAAGGGAGAGAGAGTGAGGGCTGGCTGGTGCATGAATTTTGGGGAGAAAGAGGAGAGAGAAGGAGCTACTGGAGATTTGGATAAGGCCAAGGCAAGTGGGCAAGCCACTTGCTTCAAGAACCAATCAAAACAAGCAAAAACAAAGCAAAAACAATGCCCACTTGGGCACAAAAGCAAAAGGCCAAAGAGAGAAGCCCATGGGCTGGAAATCGAGGGGAACTTGGGCCAACTTGGGCCTCTCTTGGGCTGGGCTAAATGGGTGCAAGGCCCATTGGGCCGCCGATCTTGGGCCGGCCTACCCGCGGGCCCGAAACCCAGTCCAATTTTTCCCTTTTTCCGATGCTTCCGTGTCCAACGGAAAATCCCAAAATAAATGAGGTGACGTCCAAGTATTTAGTCCTGATATCACGGAGAAATCGGTTCCCAAAATTGGATTAAAAATCGGGCTAAATGAGTCAATTTTCAGGATGTTACAAAAGCAGATTTACAAGAATGAACTAATAGTGAAAGAGATTTTGCAGGAAACTTTTCGAATCATTCATTTAGACCAATTGCTATGCATATTGATGGAGAAAAAGGAATATATATGTGTGCGACAATACACATAGCAGGATGTAGTAAAGTGCGTGGAGGGTCTCTCTCCATTCCAAAATATGACGTGCATGTTCCTTTCTTCCATGGTCAAGATGTTGGAGGTGTCACGCCCCAACCCTCGAGCTAGTAACAACCCATGTTCACTTATGGTCAAAAGTATGCAACACTCAAGTTTTGTCGCCGACCAATTTATTTTATCTTGTCATTAAGCACATGCGGAAACGATACTAACCAGACCCAGTCAAACATCAAGTAGGGATAACAAAAAGACAAATCGGTAAAACAAGAACATCACCACATTTTATTTATCTATTGAGGTTAGCTTAGGGAGACATTTATACACAAGCCCTTCCTTGAGTGCTTTCCATTGGCCTACACAAAAAGGGACCAGACCTAGCTAACCTACGTCTTGCACAAAAAAGGTAGGTGGTCAACCAAAAGGATCACGTGTCAGGTGCCTAATCGCTAGCCTTTGAGGAATCAGACTTGCCAGTCAAGGGATCCTTCAACACACCATCCAGAAGGTCAAGGTCCATGGTGTCTCACACCTCGTCGCCTAGACCCTCATGAGGTAGCGGTCCATCAAAGCTCCTCAAGGGGCTATAAACCATGTCCCCCCCTCCCCCCGCCTCATAGACCACGCCTTGAACACATGAGGCATGTAGTGATCCTTCTTCCTCTCGTCCACCCATATTGTTGTAACATGATACTCATAAACAAAAATGTGACTTGGGACAAGTTGCGTGGTGACAGCGGTGCTCATATCCATGGGAACACCGAACCTCACCATGTATGGTGTCATACTAAGGTCTTGAAAAATGTTTAACCACAATGGGTGAAATATACTCAGTAAGTCATAATTTTAAGCCCCAATTAGGAAATTTGTTCACCTCATATGCAACCTAACCATGCAGTCTATTATCGATGGCAGATTAATTACAAAGCGACCTCCCATTTTCCCTAACTATAACATGTAAAGAAATCTCAACCATAGCATAAACCATCAGCTATCAAATGCAACCATAGGCGATCTCACATTGCCTTGGCACACATACCCTGCATGATACAATATAATTCATGCCATGACAACTTTAACAAACAGTTCACATAATAAGAACACATATCAAACTTTCTCATGCATCAGTATCCACACATGTTCCAGTTAGTACAACCCCTCAAACCATAGTACAACCTTATATTCAATAGTCTACTGGTCCAAAAACCAAACATCGTCCCTCTCGTGGACATGGCTAGATCATGGGTCTCCTCCCAGACTGCATTCCCCAAAGAGCATCGGTTCAGCATTTATCGTGACACGGCATTTGACTACTGCCAAGCAACTGATAAAAATCGAGACCTCAATGGCCACGACACAACCCAAAGGTTAGCGGTCTACTGGTAGCGCCGGGTATCCCATTATGTAACCATGCAGCACAACCATCAACCATATCATTTCTTTCTTTTTTCTGTCACCAATGGAACTATGGTTCATGCTCACGCAATATGCTATTGCAATTAACACACATATAATGCAATGCAACGACCATCAATGGTCACATGAACTTGCGTGATTCAACAATTCCAAATACAACCAACAAATACTAGTTCAAGTTGAAATTCAACAATCGGTCTTAACCAACTAATGTCATAATATTCACATAATACCCAAGATAGTCATTGGCGTTAACTATCCCCGTAATAATCAACAAATACTAATAACTTGTCCACAAGTATTTACTTCAATAAACGATTGCATACCTCAATTATTTAATCATAATCAATTATTCACATAAATAATTGACTACAACCAAATAATTATAGACTTCCACTATTCCCATAATACTTATTAATATTAAAGAAAGTACTTTAGTTAATTATCCCAATAAATAACTAACTTCCACCAAATAGTCATAATTATTCACCATTCTCATAAATAATTAATTAACAATAAGTAATTCACCTTCATAAAGTACTTCCTTAAATAATTAAAGGCCATATATCATTATCACGTATAACTATCAACTTGTAATAAATAAGCACTAATTAAATAAGTATAAATATTGCTCAATTTAATCAACTATCAACAAATAATCATAAACAATTATTCCTCCAAAATAATTAATTATCCATAAATAACTAATAATTCGAAATTAATTAATATTATAAACAATTAATTAATTTCCACGAAATAATGTAATATTTCAATAAATAAATAATTTCCACAAAATAATTTAATTATAATTAATTATTCCCATAAATAATCAATCATAATTAACTAATATTAATCCTTCATTAACCAATTTAATTAACCATAAACTAGATTAGTATAATAAAATAGTGCTAATTATCCATAATCCTATTTAAATAGCGATAAGCATAATTAAGCTACCATTAGCTTATCTTAATCCAATTTAGGGCATACAAAACTCACTATGTTGAGAAAACTCTTAGTTTTACTACTAACAAAACTTTTCAAAATCTTACTCAAATGATATTCTAATACATACTATGGAAGGAGACTTATGTGTTCATATATTTAGCATAGTCTATCTGTTACTGAAGATTCTATATTAAGTCAGAAGCAGACACAACATCTCATTCTATCAGGAATCCAGAACGAACCTCAAGGACCAAAACGAAGACAAGAACCATAATGGCTACGAATTTCACTTACCACATTTATATTGATTTTGCTAATCAATTGATTGACAAAATCAATCATCGAGATAATTTTTAAATAAGGATGGAATACTTATGGAAATTTAGATTATGCTTGTGTGGGCGACCAGAATTTGAAGGGATTCAATCTGTCTTCAATGGCTAGGAAATCTTTTCTTATGAAATCTATCCAAGGAAGGAAAATGGAAGATAATCCCTCATAGTGATAGCCAACGGCTACTTTTGGCTTGAAGGGTATTTAAGGAGGATATATGGTCCGTAGAAGATAGAGAGTGAATTTAAAATTCCAAAGTCCCATTCTGTCCTTTCATCGAATTGTCTCACAAAGTGCAAAAATAGAGTGATCTAGAGTGAATTGCAAAAAGGAGTGACTTAGTATGAGATTATACCACTAACAATTTGCACTTAAGAGCTTGTAATCATTTGTTGATCACATAGTGGAATTTAGTCTATTAGCTAATAGCGTGGGAGAGTGGACGTATGCGTGACAAAAGCCGAACTACTATAACATTGTTTACAATCTTCTCTTCCCTTACTCTTTTTTATTTTTGATTGCATATACCAGAAATCTACTTCATCCAAACGAACTCTAACTTTAAATTTTGTATCTATTACATCTAGATTTGTGTTGATTGATTTAATATAAAAATGTATTTTCACCTATACACCCCTCTCAAAATATCTTCTATGGCTAGTATTTTGGCACCGGGTTTGATTGGAGGGTAAAGCAATACTCGATCACTTTACTTTGATGGAAAGGAATACAACATATGGAAAAATAAGATGAAATTTTTCCTCAGATCAAAGGACCCTCAAGAATAAGACGTCGTCGAGAAAGGGATCGACCCCAATGCCAAATCTAAAAAGGCCACAAAGAAGGATGGTGGAAAATCTTTAGAACCTTCCACCACTTTTCAAAAAAAGAGCTGGCAAAAAGAGAAGCATTAGACGCAAAAGAAATTTATTCTCTTTACTGTGCCTTATCACCAAATCAATATAATCGCATTTCCTCTTGTGAAACAGCAAAAGAAGTCTGGGACAAGCTACATGTCACTTATGAAGAAATAGATCGAGTAAAGGAGACCAAAGTCAGTATTCTGCTCAGACAATACGAATATTTCAAGATGAAGCCAGGAGAGTCTATTGGAGACATGTTTAGCAGATTTATTGAAATAGTAAATGGATTTGCATATCAAGGACAACCAATCTCTAGACCTATGAAAGTGAATAAACTTCTGAGAGGCTTATCAAAGGATTGGAATAACGTCAAGACCTCTATCCAGGAAACACTAAGGATTTCGCCCTAATCTATTGATGAACTCATTGGAACTTTGCAGTCCTATGAGGCAGAACAACTAAATGATGAATTAGAAACAAGAGGTAAGAAATCAATTGCTCTTAAATTTAACATTGATTCTAATGATATAGATTCAGAAGATGAAATGGATGATGAGGAACTCGCCCTATTGACTAAAAAAGTTAAAAAATTAAACAAGAAAGGGAAGAAGTTCAATGGCAAAAAACAATCCAGACAATCTAGACAAAGAAAAACTATGGACGAAGAAGACTCAGCCAAAGACATCATTTGTTTTGAATGCAAGAAAAATGGGCATATAAAACCAAACTATCCTTTGCTGAAAAAGAAGAAATGCAAGTATGAGAAATACAAGAAGGCTTTGAAAGCTAAGACATGGAGTGACACAGAATGTGAGGAAAGTGAAGATGAATATGTTAATATCTGTCCGATGGCACATTTAGACTTAGACTCAGATTTTGTAATAGACTCTAAATCAAATTCAGACTCGGATAAGGAAGTTGAGGTAAGTCATTTTGAAATTTCAATTAAAGTTTCTAATTATATTAATAAGCTTTGCTTAAATTTGAAATCCACTTTTAAAAGGATCTCCGAACTAAAAAGGGACAATTCCTAGTTGAGACAATAGAATCTTTCTCAAAAGAAAAAGTTTGAAAGTTTGCAAAAAGAATTTTTAGAATCGTGATTTTCTTTTAAAAGAAAATGAATCTTTTAAAAAGGAATTTTTGGATATTACAACAAAATTTTCAAATGGCTCAAAAACTTTACAACATATTCTTTCCATTCAAATTCCTTATTATAACAAGTCTAGACTTGGACATAATAAGGAAAGCGAGTCATTGATAAATTTCCAAAGATTAAGAAGAGACTCAGACAGAGACCTCCTCAACAAGCCTACAAAAATCATTTCTGAAAGAATTTTATGAAACCTGTTGGTTGAATCAATCTCAAATGTTCAAACTGTGGAGAAATAAAACATTTTGAGAATAATTGTCCTAAAGTCTGGAGACCTATTGAGAAGGATTGGATAAACAAAGCTTATACTACTAAATCTTATAGACCTGAGAAAGTTTGGGTACCAAAGAAAGCTTGAGAATGTTCTTTGAATGTAGGTTGCCTTCAAAAGCAAAAGAAAATGGTATTTAGACAATGGATGTTCAAGACACATGACAAGAGATTCAAGTACCTTCATAAGATTAGAAAAGACAGAAGGAGGAATCGTATCTTTTGGAGGTAACAACAAAGGAAAAATTATTGGACTTGGAACAGTAAAGATTGAAAGCCTTGTTATCAACAACATTTCCTTAGTCAAAGGACTCAACTACAATCTTCTAAGCATAAGTCAATTGTGTGACGCTGGGTTTAGAATAAACTTCTAGGAAAATACATGTTCCGAAACTAGTCAAGATCTCTCTCTCAATCATTTACTGGTTGAAGGCATGGCAATATATATTTTTTGGACATAAACTCAGATTCTGCTAAGTGCCTTATTTCAGTCCAAGATGAAGTAAATCTATGGCATCGTAAGCTAGGTCATGTTAATATGAAGCAGATTTCTAAATTATCTACCAAGAATCTTGTTCGTGGACTTCCTAGCATGAGTTACAAGAAGCCTGAACTATATTCAGCATGCACATTAGGGAAACAGGTACGGAGTTCCTTCAAACTAGTAAATCATGTTTCTTCTAATCGTGTATTGCAGCTTCTATTTATGGATGTCATTGGACCAATAAGAACTCAAAGTATAGGAGGTAAGAAATATTGTCTGGTAATAGTAGACAATTATTCTCGATTTACTTGGGTATTCTTTCTTGCAAATAAAGGAGAAATCTTCTCGTATTTCTCAAAATTTACAAAAAGGGTTCAAAACGAGAATGGTTATACTATTTCTAGCATTAAAACTGATCATGGATGAGAGATTGAAAATCAAGACTTCATAGATTTTTGTGACAAAAATGGATTTCAACATATTTTCTCCTCTCCCTACATTCTAGAACAAAACGGAGTTGTAGAAAGGAAAAATCGATCTTTACAAGAGATGGCTAAAACTCTGCTAATTGAAAGTAAGGTAACCTCTCGCTTCCAAGTAGAAGCAATCTCTACCACCCGTTATATAATTAACAGAGTCTTTCTAAGGCATGTCCTTAAGAAAACTCCCTATGGAATTTATAATGGAAGAAAACTGATTGTTTCTTATTTTCATGTATTTGGTTGCAAATGCTTTATTTCAAAAAACACAAATGACTATCTAGGTAAGTTCAAAAAAAGATCAGATGAAGGAATATTTCTTGAATATTCTGTCACAAGCAAAGTGTACAAAGTATTCAACAAGAATACTCAGACTATGGAAGAGTCAATGAATGTAAAATTTCTAGAACAAGATCAAACTCAACAGGATCAAACCCTACTAGATGATTCAGAACTTGTTACAAACTCTGGAAAAGTTTGTGTATATTAGACAGAATGATCCAGTTCAAAAAGAAAATACAGGAGATTAAAAGGAATTAACTACTGTTCATAAGGACTCAACTTAGAGCTCTGAAGATTATGAAGAAGGTGGAAAATATGACAAGAACTAGAAGCATAAAGCAAGTCATCCTCACAACCTAATAATAGGCAACATGGAAGAAGGAATCTGGACCAGATCAAGGAATAAGGAAGAAACAAATGTACTAGCACTTATTTATGAGATCGAACCAAAAGGAGTAGACAAAGCTCTTGCAAATGAAAGCTGGATAGAAGTAATGCAAGAAGAACTCTAATGGTTCAGGATCAATGATGTATGGAAATTAGTGTGACAGATATGTCATTGAAACAAAGTGGGTGTTCAGGAACAAAGTGGATGATCAAGGAAGAGTAACTAGAAACAAAGCAAGGCTTGTGGCCAAAGGATACTCCCAAGCAGAAGGAATAGACTATGATGAGACATATGCACTTGTGGCCAAGTTAGAAGCCCTAAGGCTCCTACTTGCTTATACATGTTTTCATAACTTTAAGCTATTCTAAATGAATGTCAAAAGTGCCTTTCTAAACAGATTCATTCAAGAAGAAGTCTACGTAGAACAATCACTAGGTTTTGAAGAACCTAGAAAGAATGATCATGTGTACAAATTGAAGAAAGCTTTGTATGGTCTAAAACAAGCATCTCGTGCATGGTATGAGAGACTAAGCAATTTCTTGGTAAGTATCGGCTTTTAAAAAGGTATAGTGGACACTACTTTATTTATTAAGAAAGAAGGTAAGGATATTCTACTTGTCCAAATCTATGTAGATGATATTATTTTTTGTTCTTCTAATGAATTTTTGTGCAAGAAATTCTCTAAATCTATGTAGGAGGAATTCGAAATGAGCATGATGGAAGAACTAACATTCTTCTTAGGTCTTCAAGTCAAACAAACCAAAGAAGGAACATTCATTTTCCAAGAAAAATACGCAAAGGACTTAGTCAAGAAGTTTGGAATGGAAAATTGCAAGAAAACTAAAACTTCAATGTCTAGTTCTACTAAATTAGACAAGGACGAATGAGGGAAGAAAATAGACCAGAAGACTTATGAAAGTATGATCGATTCTCTACTTTATCTCACTACTTCTAGGCCTGACATTTTATTCAATGTTTGCATGTGTGCTAGATTTCAAGCTGATCTTAGAGAGTCTCATCTTACTGCTGTGAAATGAATTATTAAATATATTGTTACTAATCCAAAGCTAGGTCTATGGTATCCTAAGGAAATAGACTTTACACTCATTGGATACTTAGACGTTAACTTAGCTGGATGCAAAGTAGATAGAAAGAGTACATCTAGGACTTGCCAGCTTCTGGGATAAATGCTAGTATCCTGGTTCTCCAAGAAACAGAACACTGTAGCACTCTCTACCGCAAAAGCAAAACATATTGCTCTTAGTAGTTGTTGTTCACAAGTTCTATGGATCAGACAACAACTAAGAGATTATGAAAAAGAAGAAGATTCTACTAAAATTCGGTGTGACAACACAAGTGCCATTAATCTTACAAAGAATCCCATTCTTCATTCAAGAGCAAAAGATATAGAAATTCGACATCACTTCATGAGAGACAATGTACAAAGTGGAGAAATAGACGTCCAATTCATTGATTCCAAGAATCAATTGGCAAACATCTTTACTAAACCACTAGAAAAATGTACATTTGAGTTTATACATAACAAATTACATATTACTTATCCGTTTGTTTAAAGTCTATATGAGACAGGTAAGTTAAACTTAGCATCTGGAAGAAAGAATCTTCTGGGACACACTTAGAAGATTATACTCACGAATTTGAAAGTTCAAATTTTGGCGCATAAGTTATTTCCTTTTAGAATCAAACAAGTAAGTAAATATTTTGCAAATCTCTGCACATATTTCATTTGCTTGATTTTGTGATTATTTCCATTTTTATTTAATTCTATTTTTGTTGCTTTGAAATTTTGAAATGCATAATTGCCATTTACAATTTTATTTGCCAAAAATTTGCGTCTTTTCATTACATCGGTTCAGAATATATATATAAGTACCCAATAAATTTTTTTTCTCTCACTAGCAACTTCTCTCTTTCGCTCAAACCCTCTCAGGAAACCTTAAAAGCGCTCATTTTTCTTTCTCAATTCTCAAAAGTTCATTGTTTTTCTTCAAATGTCATCAAAATCCTCCAAATTTGTATCGATTTCCTCGCGAAAAAGATCCTTACGCATTGCAAGCAGAGGACCCAAGTCTATTGAAGGAGGATAGACACACTTCGACTTAACCAGATCATCTGAAGAAGAATCTCCCAGGCATTCTTCACAGCAATCTGAGTCCAAAGAAATCGCCAAAGGTATGCCTCTTGCTGTCATTACTCCTATTCCTATTAGAGACCTAGAAAAAGTGTTTCAGTGTTATGATTTCTTGAAGAAGGGAGGTGCTTCAGATGACTTTTTACTTGAATACCTGAAAGATATGGAAATGAAGTCAAGTTAATGAAGGCTATATTAGCTATTAGAAACCCAGATTGGGGTAGAACGAAAGAAAAAGACACTATAGAATAGATAGGTCAGACGCCTAATCCTAAAAATGGTGCTAAAAGTTTGTAGGAAGGAAAAAGAGAGGTTGATGATGAGAGACTATTTAAAAATTTTCAAGTCAAAATGGGAGTGGTTGCTGTGGTTGAAAAGCCAAAAGGAAAATTGTTTTGGACAAAGCAATAGAAGGATTGCTATGCTTCTTTATTAAACAGAGGAATCATGAATCACCGATTTGTAGATTTTGATTTTTTGGATGTTATAGGAGTGAAGATAAGGAAAAAGTTTGAAAAATTATAGATGGACAATTTTTGCATGCAAACCTCTAAAGTTTATCCTAAACTCATTTCATATTTCTACTTGAACTTATCCTTTTTATCTCTTAACAAAATGCAGTTCAGTATTTATGATGATATTTATGAAGTTGATGTGAATGTTCTGGCTAATATCATGAAGGTAGAAAGAGAAGACTTTAGGGCAATAGGAGTGTCTTATGAAACAGCTTATAAGTATCTCACAACAGGAAATACTTTGAAGACAAACATCTCTTACTCTAGCCTAACCTCTACTAGAATCATTCCACACAAGATCATGATCAACTGCATTAGACCCAAAGTATCCTCAAAGACTGATGTTGCAAAGTTTGAAACCAAGATGATGTGGGCTATTGAAAATGATATCATGTTCTCTCTCCCACATATTGTCCTATTACATATGTATAGAATAGCTCTCAAGGAAAAGGGCCAACTACCATATGGAGCTCTTGTGATCAGAATATTTTAGCACTTTCAAATTCAATTATCTTCCAAATTTTGCACGAGAACTCTACCTGTAATGCCCATTGGAGAGAAAATGATAACCAAGATGCGTCTGAAAGATGTTGTTGAAGTTTGGAGAAACAAAAAGAAAGAGACACCAAGATCAACAACCACCACTATTGAAAGGAAGAGGAAAGGAGAAGAAGTTGTTTTTTCTCCAAAGACCAATAAAAGAAGGCAAACAATTCTTCTACAGGATAAAAACGAAGAAGAAACTCTCTCTAATATCATCACCTCTATAGTTCAAACTGCATTTGCACTTCTTGAAGAAGCAAAAGGAGATAAAGAAGACAAGGAAGATAATGAAAGAGAGGAAACAGAGGGAATATAGAAAGAATCAAAAGAAGAAAGTGAAAAGGATGAGAAAAAGAACAACTTAAAGATGTGGATGTTGAGGATGTGTCAGAAGGAGAGGAAGAATGAGAAAAATCAGAAGAATTTGAAGCAAAACATACACAAGATGAAGAGCCAGAGGAATAAGAAGAAGGAGAACAACGAGAAGAAGGAATGACCATTGCATGGAGAGAACCTGAGAAAACTCCTGAACATACAAGAGTTGATGATCAACTAAGCAAATCTCCATAAAATACTAAGGCACAGCATCTAGAAAAACTAGTTGAAGAGTAGGTAGAAGCAATATTCCAAGGGGAGCATCAATCAAACAAGGCAACTTTTGAAGTAGATTCACCTAACATGTTGATTGGAAAAACAAGTGCTCAATCTGACCCCGATCCCAACTATGCCAGGATTGTTGATCTTCTTATGCATATCAAAATTCAGCAATATGCCTTAGAGATTGATATACAAACACTAAAGTCCTCCTTGAACAACAAACTAGAGACTCTCACCCAACAAACTGAGCTGAATATGGCAAGATTGGAATCAACATTTACTTAGTGTGTGAACAAGGTGGAGGAGTCTATGTAGAATATATAGGATTTTCACCTTGTTAGAGGTCCCCGCAAACCATGACTTTAGTTCTTCTCTCCAAAACAACTTTTTAAATTTGTGTTTCATTTGATTTAGTGTTTAGACTCTTGTTATGGTGTGTTTGGTATGGATTGTTTTGATTTTGTAGACATTCAAATGCTCTTGATGCTCACAAAAAGGGGGAGAATTTGCAGATATTCTTGTTTATGGTGTGGCTTATTATTTGCATATTTGCATATATTATCTGCTATGCCTAACCTTGTTTTGCGAGAATAGATAAATGTCAACAAGAAAGTTTTGTCACCATCAAAAAGGGAGAGATTGTTGAGAAAACTCCTAGTTCTAATGCTAACAAAACTTTCCAAAGTTTTACTTAAGTGATATTCTGGTACATACTATGGAAGGAGACTTATGTGTTCATATATTCAACACAGTCTATCCGTTACAAAAAATTCTATGTTAAGCCATGTCACGCCCCAACTCTCGAGCTCACGGCAACCCCATTTCACTTGAGGTCTAGTTGTACGACGTCCCAGGTACCGTCGTCAACCAATTGATTTTATCTTGTAATTATGCACATGCAGAAACGAACAACTCCCAAACCAAACAACAGGGACAGCAACAACAGCAGCAGAGGAAAGACAACACCATTTTTATATATCTGAAGGTTAGCCAGCACATCAGCAAATATATACACGCCTTACTATAGGCGACAAGCTAAGGCCCACTCAAAAAGGGACCGACCTAGCTAACCTAACACTGCACAAGGGCCTACTCATTGGCCTCGGAGGGATTGCTCTCTTCAATCCTCACGTATTGCATCATCTAGGGCCTGAAAAGGTTAACCACGACGGGTTGAGATAAACTCAGCAAGTTAAAGTCCTAAAGCCCGGTTAGGAACTTCGCTCGCCTCGGGAGTTTAACATACAACCTAATTCATCAAATCATCCAATACCACCTCAGAGAATAACCACAGAAGACAGTTTAATAAACAAGTGCAATCATAGGCGACCCTACCTGGCCTTGGCACACACGACCTGCAGAAACTGTCATTTAATTCATCACGACATTAAGAGCATGTGAATAATCAGAGCATCTCACACAACTTTCTCATGCCTCACATCCACACATATGCTCTGATTATTACAACCACTAGGGCCACGGCACAACCTTATGGTTGGCGGTCTACCGGTCAAAGACCAGGCATCGTCCTCCCCCATGAAGCACGGCGACGTCACGGGCTATCCCCTATCGACGGCATTCCATATGGAGCATGGGTCCGGCCTCAACCGCAACTCCGCATCTGACCACTGTCAGGTGACCCAATGGTCACGGCACAACCCCGAAGGATTGGCGGTCATCCGACTCAACCGGGCTATCAACTTTAAACTAACCATGCAACACATTAGCAAACAGTTCATTCTTATCTTTGCTTTTGCTTGGTCGTGAATGCAACATCGCTCATGCACTCATGCTTATGCGACATGCCATCTCAGATAACCCACGCATTATGTCATGCAGTATCACTTGACAATTCCAAAATTCCAAATTCCACCAATCAACAATCACGTACATTCCCTAATTATCGGGAATAACTCAATAAATCAAACACTTTCACTTCCACTCAATCTTCGATCATGCATTTCATCATCATTCACGCATATAATTAACAATCAGCACTTCAAGAAAGCATAACAACCAAGAACACAACAATTTGAAACCAAAATTTACTTCTGTATGAACAGTACCGTGAACAGTAATCGTGAACAGTAATTGTGTACAGTAAATTCGTCCGAAATTAAATAAATAAATAAAAATAAATAAACTTAACCATGGTTACTAAATTTAACCTAACTAGGGTTAATTAACTCAACCATGATTAATAATTAACCATAGTTACTTTAGAAACTAATCTTAGTTACTTTAATTAATTAACCTAGGTTACTTTAACACTAACCATGGTCAATTAACTAATCCTCATCAATCTTAATTAACCAGCCTAATTAACCGATCAAGCTTAATTAAACACAAACACACAAATACACTAATTAACCCCTAAGCAAGATTAACCCCTAAATAAGGATTAGGAAGTTAACTTATTTGGATCGGAAATCCAGCGACGTCGGTGCGTAGAAGGGAATGAGGGCTACGAGGGGTAAGTTCGGGGATGACAACGGACGACAAATGGTGGCCGAAATGGGCCAAAAACAGTGCTAGTTACTATTCATGCGAAACCGGTGCAGCTGAGCGGAAAACGCTGAAACGGGCGGCTAACGGCGACCAGGGGTGACCGGGGGGTGTGCAGCTGGCTTCCTAACTTCCAGGACTACACTTTGGGCGATGGTGGCAGCTCCAGTGATGGCGGCAAGGCTGTTTTTGGGCTGGAAAACAGTAAGGACAGCAAGAAACAGCAGAAATAGAGGAGAAAAGGAAGAGAAAAAGGGAGAGAGAGAGTGGTTGGGCTGGTGTACAAATTTTGGGGGAGAAAGAGGAGAGAGAAGGAGCTGCTGAAGACTTGGATAAGGCCAAGGCAAGTGGGCAAGTCCACTTGCTTGAAGGACCAATCAAAACAAAGCAAAACAAAGCATAAACAAAACCCACTTGGGCACAAAAGCAAAAGGCCAAAAGAGAGGAGACCATGGGCTGAGGAGGGAGAGGAACTTGAGCCAGCTTGGGCCCCATTTGGGCTGGGCTGGATGGGCACAAGGCCCATTGGGCCGCCGGTCTTGGGCCGGCCCACCCGCAGGCTCGAAACCCGATCCAATTTTCCCCTTTTCCGACACTTCCACGTCCAACGGAAAATTCTAAAATAAATGAGGCGACGTCCAAATATTTAGTCCTGATATCACTGAGAAGTCAGTTCCCAAAATCAGATTAAAAATCGGGGCTAAATTAAGTCGATTGCGACCGTAGTACAATTTGGATTATCGGGCGCCCTTTTAGGACTTTCCTCACTTTTGACCCGTGGTCAATCATTCTTTGATCCACGTTAACGTCAATTCTTGAGTCAAGGACGTCCCAAGGGCTCAATTGATAATCCCAAGTACTAGATGAAAAGGATTCGGTTTAACGTCGTTTGTAGTTTGTATCGAAGTTGTGTGGAAATCACCCGCAGTCCGACTTCGTACTTTTGCCGAATCGATTTATTTCCGTTTCCTTAAAAGTCTAGTACTTAGAGGATATCGTTCCCGCCCAGGTCCTCATGGTCGAAGGGTTCGTTCCTGATCGAAATTGCGAGTCGTACGCGAATCATTTCCTATCGACGCGTCTCTGTAATCCATTATCCCACGAACACACAATTCGGAAAATTTGTACTGACCAGGCCTTCGACTAATATTACCATTTTATAAAATCCTAAATTGGGATTGATTTTCAGGATGTTACAAGCCAGAAGCAAGCACAATATCCCATTCTGTTAGAAATCTAGAACAAACCTCAAGGACCAGAACAAAGACAAGAACCATAATGGCTACAAATTTCACTTCCCACATTGGTATTGATTTTGCTAATCAATTGATGACAAAATCAATCATCAAGACAATTTCCAAATAATGATAGAATACTTATGGAAAACTAGATTCTGCTTGTATGGGAGACTAGAATCTGAAGGGATTCAATCTGTCTTCAACGGCTAGGAAATATTTCCTCATGAAATCTGTCCTAGGAAGGAAAATGGAAGATAATCCTTCATAGTGATAGCCAACGACTACTTTTGGCTCAAAGGGTATTTAAGGAGGATATATGGTCCGTAGAAGATAGAGAGTGAATTTAAAATTCCAAAGTCTCATTCTATCTTTTCATCGAATTGTCTCACAAAGTGCAAAAACAGAGTGATCTAAAGTGAATTGCAAAAAGGAGTGACTTAGTGCGAGATTATACCACTAAGTATTTGCACTCAAAAGCTTGTAATCATTTGTTGATCACATAGTAGAATTCAACCTATTAGTTGACAGCGTGGGAAAGTAGATGTAGACTTGATAAAAGCCGAACTACTATAACACTGTTTGCAATCTTCCCTTCCCTTGCTCTTTTTATTTTTGATTGCATATACCAGAAGTCTACTTCATCCAAGTAGACTTTAACTTTAAATTTTGTATTTGTTACATCTAGATTTTGTTTTGATTAATTTGATATAAGAATTTATTTTCACCTATTTACCCCTCATCTAGGTGTCTGTACTAGCACCCTCACACTTAAGCATAAACAACCCTCATTAGCCATTAATCACACTTTAAACTAATTAAACTACCCCCTAGCACAAGATTATCCCTTAACTAAGGGATTAGGAAAATAACTCATCCGTTAGGCTAATCAGGGGCATCAAACAATGGTGACATGAGGGCTACGTACGGTTGGCTCGAGGGCGACAATGGATGATGGACGGTGGTCGATTCTTGGCAAAATAGCACCAACAAAGTTGTTTCTCGCTGAAATAGAGAAGGCCAATAGCTACTGGCGGCTAGGCGGGTGGCTGGCAATGACGGGGCTCTGAAGGGTAGTAGCTGCATGACAGACGATGGTAGCGGCTCCAATAGACAACAGCAGTGGATGATAGAGGTAGAAACAATGGGGGGGTACTAGAATGGAGAGAGAAATGAGGGAAAAAAGAGAGAAAAGAGAGAGAGAGTGAGCTAAGGGAGGGCTAGGCAGCAACAAGGGGAGAGAGAGGAGAGAGAGAGAGAGAGTAAGCAAACTTGGTCTTGCATGCAACTTGAGCATCAAGTTTCAACAAGAACCAAGCATTTTTGGCTCACTAAGGACCACACAAACAAAGCTTTTAGAAGAAGAAGCCCATGGGCTAAAGAGAAATAAATGGGCTTGCTTGGGCCCCTATTGGGCCATCCAAAGTGGGCACTAGGCCCATTGGGCCACCGGCTTGGGGTCAGCCCACTTGCAAGCCCAATTCCCCAATCCAAAAATTATTTTTCCGACACTTTGCGGCTTACTAAAAAACCCGAGAATAAATGTGGTGATGTCCATTTATTTAGTCATGACGTCCTTAAAAAGTCAATACTCCAAATCGGATTAAAAATCAGGGTTAAATTAAATCAATTGTGACTTTAATACTGCCTAAACTTTCAGGTAGCTTTCAAGATTTTTCTCACATTTGACTCGTGATCGATAGCTTTTCGATCCACGTTTAAGCCAAATTTCAAACTAGAGGCGATCCTCAGTTGTCATGTAATCCAAGGGATTCAATTGGTCCTCTTGAGCATAAAGTCAAAGATGAATCAATTTAACATCATTTATAGTTGGTATCGAAGTCATGTAGAATCACCCACAATCCAGCTTCGTACCTCTACCAAATTGATTTATTTCCGTTCACTAATTGGCTGGTAACAAGATGGTATTTTCCCTCTTGGATCCTCATGGTCGAATGGTTCATCCCTGATTGAATTTGCTGGTCATACGTATATCGATCCCTAGTTACGCTTCCAAATATTTGGCTAACTCACGAATGATTAGATAGGAGTAATTGCACTAACAGGACACTAATTAATATAACGATTTCGTATAATCCTAAAGTAGAGTCGAAATTCAGGACCTCACAAGAGGGAAGACATGCAATGCACAAATGACTGCGTTTCCATATGGCTGCTGCCAAGCCTTTTGGTTCATATCATCATTTTTTGGGCGAAGGACACTAAATGTCACACCCCGACTCTCGAGCTCGTGGCAACCCCATTTCCATGGTCCATTGAAAGCGACATCCCAAGACCCGTCGACGACCATTCATTTTATATTTCGTTAAGTGCAAGCAGAAGACGAACCATCACCAGACAAACAAACAATCAAACAGGGATAGAGGGATAAACAACAAGAACAACAGCAACTATTCATTTATACATCTTACTGGATTAACCAACGGAGGATCGTTTTCCAAATTACAAGCCCGACAAAAAGGGCCGATCCTTCCTCTAGGCCAAATCAAAAAGAAACTAGCCTAATCCAACAGTACACAAAGAACCCTTAAGTTTAGCACCACGATCACTCGGACCCATCGGACTCAAGTTCCGTCGGGTTGATCATTGGAGAAGTGGGGGCAAGATTCTCCACTGCGGGTACGCCATTCTAAGGACCTAAAAATGGTTAACCACGACGGGTTGAGATAAAATCTTAGCGAGTTCTCCCCCTAAGCCCCGGTTAGTACGCCAACTCAACCCGGGGTATCTCTCCAGAACCACCCTTACTTAACCCAACAACCCACAAACAGCAACCAACAACAAACAAAGCAACCAACATAGCAATATTCGATTCACATGTAACTTTACTCGGTATGCCATATCCTACACGTTCAATCTCATACAATGCAAACAAGGCACGTGGCCGTTAGATAACACAGTTCATCAATCACATGCGAGTTACGTCACAAGCGATCTCACTTGGCCATTACCATACCCTGCACGACTATCAACTCATGCATGTGTACCACAAATCATCACAACATTAAGAGCATGCGAATAATCAGAGCATCTCATACAGCTTTCTCATACCTCACACTCACACATGCTCCAATTATTACGCCCCCTCCTAGGCTACGGCACAACCTTATGGTTGGCGGTTCTTGGCCAAGCCAGCTTCGTCCTCTTTACCTCGAGACACGGCTACGTCAGGGGTCATCCCTTCCCTCTGACGGCATTCCCGAAGGAGCACAGGACCCGCCCACTACCGCAGTCCCGCGACTAACAGGAAACCCGCCCACTACTGCAGTCCCGCAACATGTGTAACATCCTGAAATTCAAGTCCTTTTAGGGAGGAACGAGCATTAATTTCATCAATGCATTGTTGGTTGATCTCACTCGGAACTGATCACTCCTGAGATACTGACCTTGAGGGGAAAGGCTAATGAGGACAGAACTCGTGCGACTAAAAAACTTGACCTGGGAAAACGACTAGACCGTGAGACTTGCGTAAGGACGATCCTGTAGATATGCAGGCCGATTCCAGGCACGAATAGAAGTCGATTCACGAACAGAAATAATGGGACGACGGGTGATTCCATCTACTGTTATCGAATCCGCGAACGGCCCTATGTCAATCCTTGATAATCGTGTACTTTGAAATGAGAATCGATCCTTCGCAATTTCATGTAGTCAAGGACATCCATGTGTCGAGAAGTCTTGAACGTGAATTGGCACGAGTCGGTTACGCGTGAATCCTCAAAGCCGCCTGTCAGTCTGAGTAGTACCAAAATGGCATTCGGGCGAAATTGACATGGCATGAGAATCCAATATTGGACTTTGAATTTTTGGGAATGTTCGAGAAGGACTTTTGGACGATGCTTCTTAGACAGTCGACACTGCCGGTCGAGTCGAGTATTTGGAAAAGGGATTTTCGGACCAAGAAAACGAGCCTACGAGGACGTGGGCCGGTCAAGAACAGTGTGGGCCTCATGCCCAAGGTGAGACAGCCACCCTGGAAGGCCCGAGGCAAGCAAGTGAGCCCGTTGGGCCAAATCGACAATTTACCCTTCCGAGCCCATTGTTTAAAACCGAGCCGATTCAAGCCCAATAAATTCCCGAGCCCGTTCCTATTCATTTTCAAGCCCATTTCCGAGGCCCGCCCTTCCATTTTCAGCCCAAGGACAGATTGGGAAATGTGCAAGGTGGAAATGACCAAAATGCCCTTGGATATTTTGAAGAAAAGTCAAAAAGGAAGAGAGAGAAGATGAGGTCATTGTTTGGCAAGTGGGGCAAGCATTGATGGCTTTGATAAGCCTTATCCTTTAGCCTTCACTTCACTCTCTCTCTCCTCTTCATCTTCCCCAAACCGCACACCCTTCACTCCCTAGTTTTCCTTCCTTCCTTCAGTTTTTCAGTTCTGACCTTTCACCGTAATCTGAGTTTTTCATTGCCTTCCCGTTGGAATCTCGTCTCGTGCCACCCGCCATCGCGTTCAGAAGAGAATTTACGTTCAGATAGTGTCGACCAATCGTCGGAAGGAGCCTCCGATTGTCCCGTATTCCGGCCGAAAGCCACCGCCGGCCTGACCGTTTTCTGACCGCCTACTGCTGTTCTGTTTTGCTGTTTCGGCCATTTTCCTTCCTTTCCGACCCAATCACCGCCCACACCAGCCACAAGTGGTTCCCCCTCGACCCCCAGGTGCCACCGATCACTGGCCCGCCGCTCGCCGGAGCTCCGGGCAGCCCGTTCAACTCCGGTCAGCAACTTTCCTCCTGTGCAGTCAGTTTTTCAGAGTTGCAGAGGGATTTCGAGTTTGTTGCTGCTGTTCTTAGCCCCGGGACTGCCTTGGATCGCTGTGGTAGAGGTCCCCGGGTGTCGGGTTCGTCACCGCCGCCGTGTTCGTGTCGCCGGCCCGCTTAACGGGTGAGTTTAGCTCCTAATCCCTATTTAGTGCCTAAACTTTCTTAGGGTTGGTTAGTTAGTGTTAATTTTGGTTTAAAGGGGTTTAATTAAGTTGTATTAGCCCTAAGATAAGTGGTTAGATAGATTATTAAGATTAGATTAGTTTAATTTTGCTTATTTAGCTTAATTGTGCTTAATTTGGGATTAATGGTGCTTATGTGATTAATTAAGCATGATTTGCTTTAATTGAATTGATTAATTGTTTTAATTAATGTTTTGTTTAATTTTTGGATTAAATTTTTTAATTAATTGAATTTCGAAAAAATCACTATTCATAATTTCTGTTCACGATTACTGTTCACGGCACTGTTCATCCAGAAGCTAATTTTTGTCTGAATTTGATGTGCTATTGATTGTTATGATTAATTGAATTGCCGATTGTTAATTATACTCATGATTGATGATGAAATGCATGATCGAGTGTTGGTTGGATTTGGATTTTGGAATTGTCAAGTGAGATCGCATGACATATTGCATGGGTTATCTGAAATGGCATATCGCATGAGCATGGGTGATGTTGCATTCACGACAGAGCAAAGATATAAATGGATTGTTTGATGATGTGTTGCATAATCACATTAAGAGAGGGAACCCGACGTTGCCGGAAGACCGCCAATCCTTATGGGGTTGTGCCGTGGCCGTTTGGTCGCCTGACTTCGGTCGGATGCCTGACGGGGGACATGTGACGGGACTGCGGTAGTGGGCGGGTCCTATGTTCCTGTCAGTTGCGGGACTACGGTAGTGGGCGGGTCCTGTGCTCCTTCGGGAATGCCGTCTGAGGGAAGGGATGACCCCTGACGTCGCCGTGCCTCGAGGTAAATAGGACGAAGCTGGTTTAGCCAGGAACCGCCAACTATAAGGTTGTGCCGTTGGCCCAGGAGGAGGCGTTAATAATCGGAGCATGTGTGAGTGTGAGACATGAGAAAGTTGTGTGAGATGTTCTGATTATTCGCATGCTCTTAATGTCGTGATGATTTGTGGTACGCACGCATGAGTTGATAGTCGTGCAAGGTATGGCAATGGCCAGGTGAGATCGCTTGTGACGCGACTCGCATGTGATTGATGAATTATGTCATCTAACGGCCATGTGCCTTGCTTGCATTGTATGAGATTGGACGCGCAGGGTATGGCATACCGGGTAAGGTTGCATGTGAACCAAATATTGATTGTTGGTTGCCCTGTCTGTTGTTAGCTGTTGTTTGGTTTTGGTTGTTTGTTGTGGGTTGAGTGAGGGGTGGTTCTGGAGAGATACCCCGGGTTGAGTTGGCGTACTAACCGGGGCTTAGGGGGAAGAACTCGCTGAGATTTTATCTCAACCCGTCGTAGTAAACATTTTCAGGTGTTTAGAATGGCGTACCTGCAGTGGAGAATCCTGCGCCCGCTTCTCCAATGATCGACTCGACGGAGCTTGAGTCCGATGGGTCCGAGTGATCGTGGTGTTGAACCCAAGGGTTCTTTGTGTACTGTTGGATTAGCCTAGTTCTTTTGGTTTCGCTTAGAGGATGGATCGGCCCTTTTTGTCGGGCTTGTAATTCGGAAAACGATCCTCCGTTGGTTAATCCAGGAAGATGTATAAATGAATAGTTGCTGTTGTCATTGCTGTTCATCCCTCTATCCCTGTTTGATTGTTTATTTGTCTGGGGATGATTCGTCTTCCGCTTGCGCTTAACGAAAGATAAAATGAATGGTCGTCGATGGGTCCTGGGACGTCGCTTTCAATCGACCAAGGTAATGGGGTTGCCACAAGCTCGAGAGTCGGGGCGTGACAACATGTCCCCCGTCAGGCAACTAACAAAAGTCAGGACAATCAAATGGCCACGGCACAACCCCATAAGGATTGGCGGTCTTCCGACAACGTCGAGTTCCTTCTCTTAATGTGATCATGCAACACATCATCAAGCAATCCATTTATATCTTTGCTCTGTCGTGAATGTAACATCGCTCATGCTCATGCGACATGCCATTGTAAATAAGCCACGCAATATATCATGCGGTCTCACTCGACAATTCCAAAAATCCAAATCCAACCAAGACTCAATCACGCATTTCATCATCAATCACGAGTATAATTAACAATCAGCACTTCAATTAATCACAACAATCAACAATACATCAAAATAAGACAAAAATTAGCTTCTGCATGAACAGTGCCGTGAACAGTAATTATGAACAGTGATTTTTTTCGAAATTCAATTAATTAAAACATTTAATCCAGAAATTAAACAAAACATTAATTAAAACAATTAGTGAACCAATTTAAGCAAATCATGCTTAATTAATCACATAAACATAATTAATCCCAAATTAAGCACAATTAAGCTTAATAAGCAAAATTAAGCTAATCTAATCTTAATCATCTATCTAACCACCTATCTTAGGGCTAATACAACCTAATTAAACTTCTCAAACCAGCCTTACCACTAATTAACTCAACCCTAAGCAAGTTTAGGCACTAAATAGGGATTAAGGGCTAAACTCACTCGTTAAGCGGGCCGACGACACGGATGCGGCGGCGGCAACGAACTCGACACCCAGGGACCTCTACCACAATGATCCAAGGTGGTCCCGGGGCCGAGAACAGCAGCAACAAACTCGGAATCCCTCAGCAACTCTGAAAATTGCATTGCACAAGAGGAAAGTGGCTGATTAGAGGAAAACGGGCCGCTCGGAGCTCCGGCGAGCGGCGGACCGACAACCGGCGGCACCTAGGGGTCAAGGGCGAACTGCTGGTGGCTGCTATAGGTGGTGGCTTGGTCGGAAAGGAAGAAAAACAGGTGAAAAGGCAGAACAAAGCTGCTGTAGGCGGAACAGTGACGGTCCGGCAAGCAGCAACTTCCGGCGGCCGTACGGGACGGTCGGCGGCTCCGTTCGGTGAACGGCCGATACTATTTGAACGTTTTTCATCTTCTGAACACAACAGCAGGTGGCATGAGATGAGATTCCAACAGGAAGACCATGAACAACTCGATTTTCGGTGAAAGATCAGAAGTGAAAAATTGAAGGAAGGAAAGGAAACTAAGAAGAGAAGTGTGCGGTTTTGGAGAAAATGAATAGGAGAGAGAGAGTGAAGTGAGGCTGAAGATAAGCCTCAATTAAGGCCATTAATGGCTTGGCTCAAGTCCCCAAAAACATGACATCATCTTCTCTCTCTTCCTTTTTTACTTTTCTTCAAAATATCCAAGGGCATTTTGGTCATTTCCACCTTGCACATTTCCCAATTTGTCCTTGGGCTGAAAATGAAGGGCGGGCCTAGGAAACGGGCTTGAAAATGAATAGGAACGGGCTCGAAAATGAATAGGAACGGGCTCGGGAATTTATTGGGTTTGAATCGGCTCAAGTTTAGACAATGGGCTCGAGAGGATAAATTGTCAGTTTGGCCCAACGGGCTCACTTGCTTGCCTCGGGCCTTCCAAGGCGGCTGTCCCACCTTGGGCGTGAGGCCCACACTGACTTTGCTTGGCCCACGTCCTCGTAGGCTCATTTCCTCGGTCCATAAGTCTCTTTTTCCAAAAACCTAGCTTAACTGGCATTGTCAACTGTCGAAGACGCATCGTCCAAAAGTCCGTCTCGAACAATCCCGAAAATTCGAAGTCCAATATTGGATTCTCATGCCATATCAATTTCGCCTGAATGCCATTTTGGTACTACTCAGACTGACAGGCGGCTTCAAAGACTCACGCATAACCGACTCGTGCTAATTCACATTCAACATTTCTCGACACATGGACGTCCTTGACTGCATGAAATTATGAAGGATCGATTCTTATTTCAAAGTATACGATTATCAAGGATCGACATAGGGTTGCTCGCGGATTCGATAACAGTAGACGGAATCACCCGTCGTCCCATTATTTCTGTCTGCGAATTGACTTCTAGTCATCCCTTAAATCACCCTGCATATCTACAGGATCGTCTTTACACAAGTCTCACGATCTAATCATTTTCCCAGGTCAAGTTCTTTAGTCACACGAGTTCTGTCCTCATTAGCCTTTCCCCTCAAGGTCAGTATCTCAGGAGTAATCAGTTTCGAGTAAGATCAACCAATAATGTATTGGCGAAATTAACGTTCATTCCTCCCTCAAAGGGCTCGAATTTCAGGATGTTACACTAAAAGTGTCATTAGTTATGTACAACGTTCACTTTAGTGCCAAAAGTTTTCATTGGCTTACTTAAGTAAAAGATCACTTAAGTGCCTCCAACAAGAATTTCTGGCTAAAGAAATTACGTGGCTTTTATAATTAAAAATTTTATATAAGGTGGCATTTTTTTGGTACTGAAGTGATCACTTTTTTATTAAGATTGGTACTGAAGTAATCACTTTTTAACAACAATTGACACCAAAGTAATCATTTTTTATGAAAACTGACACTAAAGTGATTACTTTTTAAACTGTTGCACGACGTCGTTTTAGGTTTTTATGTTGATTAGACCTCTGGTGAGCCACATCAACTTAAAATATTAATAAAAAAGTGCCATGTCAAATTTTCCAGTCAAATAAATCAAAGTTGATACTGGAAGGATCATTTTTCAAAAAAATTTGCACTTAAGTGATTGGGCAAAAACTTTTGACAGTAAAATGAACTAGATATCTTATAGCACTTCTAGTGTCCGTCTCCATCATTTTTCATTCTTTCTATTACCGGTAACATGCAGGTTTTGATGTGTCCTTTGAAAATTGCTTTGTCACTCCTCTTTACCAAGTTGTCATTGTAATGAGACAAAATATGACCTATATGCCTTTGTAATGATACGTTGATTAAAGTACAATCTCCAGCTTCACACCTGATCTCCTTTCTAAATTACCTTCAAATGAGAGGATGCAAACAAGACCTATTTTCCGCAATATAGAATCAGATTGGTTGCTCATTTTGAGAGATATGTGCAACAAGAATATTCAACAATTGAACAAATTTCATCTGCTTTAGTAAAACAAGCCTACGATATTTGCCGTCAAAAGTGTTAGGAAGTCTATTCTAAAATTTGTGCCTTCATGATTTTATTGAATTGAAAATTTTGCAAGGCAAAAAGAAAATTCTCACAAGTCGCAAGAAACACTCGCTAATAGCTAAAGCAGCATATCAAATGATATAGTAGCGACTTAGACAGATCGGTCAATATAAGCTAAACCTTCAAATACTCAATCACAAATAAATCTACCATATTTTCACTGTCTTTCAGTAATATTAAAAAACCTATAGATCACGATATCTATTTTATAAAAATATTTTCCTCTTGGATCTATTTTTTGGGTTGTTTTACTTAACTAAAACACCCTCCTTGTCCTTTTCAATATGTCAATGTTACGCATGCACATCTAAAGATTTGTAACTGATGCACGGTGAGACTGAGAAGAAGCTGAAAGCGCTTGATTGGAAACTGGAAACTAACTTGGGGATGGACGGAGTACAACAATAAAGCATAACTGTCTTTCACCGTTCGAGATGAAGAACTTATAAGGTTCATCATAAAAGATTTGGATAAAGAACCGAATTGAAGGTATGTGATCAAACTCAAATCTGAATTCTTCCAATGAAGAATGTGCCACATATTTATAGTGGTAACTAGAAAACATTAAAGTCATAGGAAATTTAAAACCCATAAAACTTATAACTCAACCCTCCACCGTAGCATTGCATCAAGATTTGTGCAACGCATTCAAACTCCAGAAGTGCAGGGCATCTTCCTCATTGGATCCGTTGGATCAAGCCATGCTCCGTCGATGGGGGGAAACCAACTCCGTTTGCTTAAATGGGCTTTGGTTAATTTATGAGTCTTGAAGTGAGGCTGAGAGTCGATTGTCTTCAATGGAATTTCCAAGCTCTGATCCTCCTACATAATTGACTGAAAGGCAGCTTAAACTCTATCTTCTGGATGTTTCTTCAATAATTCCAAGGTACTTCTTCACATATCTATATTCATATTGCGGCGTAAATATGAAGCATGATGCAGAATATCCAAAGGAAGCCCTCCAATAGCTTTGACAATGTCTATGGACGAGGAATCATACTCAAAGAAATCTTGGGGCGCATCCCCTAGAAAAACATGCTTACGAAAGAGTTGAAGAGCATGTTCATGTCTCATTGGCTCAACCTTGTATTCTTTAACTGTCTGACCATCAACTGTTCCCACATCGAAAGCATTTAAAACATTTCTTTTGTCTGTTGTCACAATAATTCTACTTCCTGGACCAAACCAAGTAAGTTTCCCAGCTAATGCTTTAATTTGTTCATCCTCATCCACATCATCAAGCACAATGAGAACCTTCATATTACTAAATAGACTTGCTATTTTTCCAATCCCTTCACCAGAAGATTTAAGTGGTGCAGGTTGTTGTTTTTGAAGGTCAGAAATTAATATTTGTTGTAAAAGCTGGACTCTTTCAGAACTAATACCTTGAAGGAAGCTACATGCATCAAACCACATACGCATCTTGTTAAAGATGACCTTTGCTAATGTAGTCTTTCCAACACCCAGCATCCCACATATTCCAACAACGCGTGCATCATCTTCAGGTACTTTGATCGCTTGTCCATTGCTGTAGACAACACCAAGCTTTCTCATCATCTCTTGGACATGATGATCAATTCCAACTAGCTCCTTGGTTACAACTTGGTGATCCTTCTTCAATACCTGCGCCACACGTGCAACAACTTCTTTTACAAGCTGGGACTCGTACCTGCAAAACATAAGCGAGAAGCACAAGGATGGCAAGCGAGTTATATCAAAAAGTAGACACGAATCAAGGTCGGGAATGAGGCTGCAAATATTAAATAAAACCCCACGGGCTTGGGGAATCACGGTCTATTTCCCTTTTATGCACATAGCAAATTTTGACATTGATATCGTGCATCTGCAAAACAAAAGTTCTAGCCAAGGGGGAATGAACAGAGCTTGTGGGACCAGGTCAGCTGGTCTAACTCGCAGTAATGTTATAAGTTGAGTATTTTCAAGTGGCCATTTTAATCGGGTCATACCGGTTTTCCAATAGCCATCGTATCGAACTTCAACCTGCTAAAATTTCGATCGTTATGTAAATGATTACATATGTATTTATTCAGAAAGGTTTGGGTTCATTTTTACATCATCCTACACTTTTTATTTCCGTTTATCTAGGAAAGAAGAAGGGAACCAGAACCAGAAGTAAAAGCATTACCCCCCATTTATGTTCTCCCGATAATATCCGGTTAATCCCATGATCTGTCAAAGAACGTCCTTCCATGTTTCAATGGTATTTGAGTCGACTCCGTCTTTCTCATGCTTTTTGAAGTACCTTTCAAAATCCCCAGCCTGGCCTTGTACATTGGAGGGACAAATATCATAGAAAATAGGGATTATAGTCTGTCCATTTAATTTTCGGCACTCCCACATTTGTGCTAGCTCATTGAGGCAACTTTTACTAGAAGCATAATTTTTGGATAGGATGGCTATTGAGATCCTTGACTGCTCGATCACCTCTTTTAGCTCCGGCTTGATCTCTTCTTCAGCATGGAGTTCTTCTTCATCTCTGAACACCATGATCCCTGCATCTACCAATCTGCTGTGAAGGTGATCCGCGAATCCTATGCGAGTATCTAGACCTCTGAAACTCAAGAATACTTCATAATTGATTCTAGACGATGAAGACAGGTTATAGATGATTCCTGTCAAATCAAGGAAACTAAACCACTTCACATAGTAAACGTAGTTCTTGAGACCAAGTCTATGCATCTGGAAAAGGCATAATCTTATGGTTTCGATGGAGGCAAACCTTACCCAACAGTTGGACTATACACGAACCTTACAACTCGTGCCTTTTGACTTTTTTTAAATCCAAAATACTTAAAACATTCGTAACACTATGAATTCACAGGTAATTTTTTTTCATGATACTTTCGAAATTTAAATAATATATATTAAATTGTAGAGGGCAAGAGTACTTGACGGGGCCAGCGTACAATATCAACAGTGCTTGGAGTTTGGATAGTATCTCCTAATTTTCAAAATTCAGTGGTTTAATCGTTCATGTCAAAGAAGATCAGTAACATTCCAGACGACTTTCATTTGTTGGGTTGAACTGAAATCAGAGGACCGATTCCACCGTATAGTCCAAGTTTGAAGTAACAATACAGTTCCCGAAGATGTAGAGAAAACTAACCGGGTTCCTTCTCATCTTTCCAGCATCATCAACTGCAGCCGGCGCATCGGCTGCAGGAGCTAGGTTTCTTCTCATCTTTTTTCCAGCGGCTTCAACTGCAAGGCCAATCATTCCGAACAAAATCAGAAACGCCATGGACCAATTCGGAACCAACGTGAGAGACAGAATCACGAGGGCCAGTATTGTCGCCGTCCAAGCCTTCGCCCCCAAAGCCATCGCTCGCTCTCGCGCTTTCTCTCACAGAGGCACAGGAGGTCTGTAAGCAATAGACAACATTATACATTACCCTTTACACATGACTATGTAATATTTTATACATGACCGAGACCGCTGACTTCTGGTTACCCGCAAGTGGACAACGTAAGGGAAAATAATCAGGTACTCCCGGTCTCTGTTTAGCTCATATTGGGAGTCATTTAAGGCACTTCATCATGTTCAAATGCTGAAAGCATGGTTATCAGGAAATTGGTCTTTAAGAGCGATCCATCCTAGATGGGGTCGGTGCACCGAAATAGTTGATTTGAGCCCTTTTTAATGCTAAACCAATTCAATAATCCCTTTCACACTCATATTGCTACAAGATACTGATTCATGAAAATCCAGAAGGTTACTCCCAATTCTGTCGTTTTAGCCGAAAGAGACGAAATTTAGAAGTAGCGACGAACTTTCTTTGAACTTGCCCTTTCACTTCTGATTTTTTATTTTGTGACCATCGCATTTCGACCCGTTTCTACCGTGAAACCTGTAAATTATTTCATACAATACTAAACGTAGTAGCCAAAAAGGACAACGCAATAATGCCTGGAAGGCAACGAATAAGCGCGCGGAGAGGAAGCATCCTAGAAGTGAAGAGGAAAAGGCCCACTTGGAGCCGGGAATAGAGGACTGATGACCATTCAACGGCTAACGCCAAGAAGGCAACGACTCGCTGATCAATGAAAGAAAATGTCGGAATCCTAATCCAAACGCGAAACAGGAATAAGAAGTGCACCAACTGGTCAACCCGCGATTAAGATTTACCAAGATTGGACTTGGAAAAGTCTGAGGGCAAAAACAATTGAAACAAACAATAAGCAGTGAATTTGGTTGCAAAAATCCTGTTATCAAAATATATATCCATTTATATATATGATAAACAGTGAGTTGATTATAGAATTAGAGTTTTAAAATCCACCAATTATGATATTTAGACCTCTTCAAATTCAACTATCTAAACCTTCACAATTACCATTTCTAACATATCCAACCGTCTGAACTCATGCCCAAATTCAATCACCATAAATTAAGGGTAAGCAACCAAACCAATTCTACTCGGAAACCAAGTGAAACCACCTAATAAACAGGTCCCAGAAATGTTTTTGTTGCAATTTGGTCCTGGAACAGGTTCCAAATTTTTGGAACCGGTCCAAGAACAAATTTCAAGTGAATACAAACCCAAGAATCGGACTAGACCACCCTATTTTGGAACTAGTTTTAGAACGGATATATAAGTTAAAAAGCCAAACCCTAATTTCTTTTTCCCCTCAATTGTAACCTCAACACTCCTTCGCATTTTGTCCTCCCTTAGAATTCCTTACCAATCTTTCCTTTTCTCTTAAATTTTGATGGGTAAATGAGGAATAGAGTTTTATAAATTATGTTTTATATTACGTAATTGAACTTTTTATTGTTTATAATTGTACATGGCTGTATTCATATTATGGATTGTTATTTTTGGTGGATAGGAATTTCTATTATTTATCTTTTATTTTGAATTGTTTTGTTATTTATAATCTCAATTAATTTTGCCATAAAAAATGAACCATAAAAAAGGAAAAATAGAAAAGAAAAAAGGTTCTCGTATAGACCTTGAAACTGAACTAGAAAATAAGGTGGGTTCTAGAACCGATTCCAAGCAAATATGATAGGTTATAAGATCCAAAAATCAATAACCAATTATAACAAAGTAAATTTTAGGTTGTAACTCTAAAACCTACTCACCCTAAAAGCAATCACCCCTATCATAGGTTCCCCTACTAATGCTGTCGTCTTACTTGTTTCCAGTTTAAAAACTTGAAAAAGATATGAGATGAATGACGTGAGCAATCATTGTTCAATGATAGTACATATCTCTTCCAAGTAGATAAAACCCCTACTATGTATATTTACCAGAGCAATATCAGAAACGTAATAATCTCATATCTAATACATAATATAGGTACAATTTCAAATATGAGTTATTTCTTATTTTGTCAAAATGGATAGTGAAATTTGGTTAGAGTGAACAGTGCATATACTATCAAAGTGAATAGTATGTGAACAGTAAATATAATATCATACCCATTTAATCAATTAAATCAAAACAAACTATTATGATTCCACATATTGATCAATCTTTTGCTCCAACCACCTATCGATGCCCATTCCATTGAATGATTTCTATCACATATCAATGTACAGACCACTGATCAATGCTCGATGTAAAACTAATCAATCAGCTCAATAGTACATTCCACCCTTGCTTATGTGCTCCTGTTTCCTCTCCTCTTTTTATGAAGACTGTCTCTCTCTTTTTTTTAAAAATTACCCTCGTTCTCTCTCCTTTTCTCTACTCTCTTCTACTCCTATTTGCTTACTTCTCCCTCTTTCTTTCACCCTCTCGGGCTGCTTCCTTCTCTTTCTCCCCTGTTTTCCCCCGTTTTCCCTCTTTTCTTCCCTCTGTCCCCTCCTGGTCTCCATCTCTCTCTCTCTCTCTCTCTCTCTCTCTCTCTCTCTCTCAGTGTTATTACAGCGAGGGAGCTCTAGTGTGGGTCCACAACTATGCTTTGTGAAGGGAAGGGAGAGAAGAATCCTGTTGATGTATCAAGACCACACCATCTGTTAATCCTATTTTGTAGGAGCAGTTATCTGCACGTTTTTTCTGCTGTTCTGTTAGTTTGTTGCTGGTTTTGTGGACCAAGCAAGCTGTTAGTGGGCAACGTGGGTTTATGGTTAAGTTCTAGTATGTATTTAAGCATTTTTCAGTTTTCTGAGTAAAAAATGCAGTTTCTGCTGTCAACTTTTGCTGTCAACTCCTTCTTTGTTCTTTAGAAAACAACAAATCCCTTTGCACCTGGCCGTCGTGAATGGAGAGCTCGATGTCATGAACGTACTGCTCTCCGCTTTGCCTGAGTCCGTCGAAGAGACAAACGCCCTAAGGAGACGGCGCTTTGGCTAGCCGTGAAGACTCGTTGGACGCGGTCGTTGTGTTGTTGGAGCATCTGAAACAGCACAGGAAGGATCAGCTAATCGATTAGAAAGACAACAAAGGCAGTACCGTCTTGCATCTCGCTGCAGGTTCCTTTTTTTTTTTAGCACTTTTCTTGGCGCATCATTTCAGTGAGGGTGCTGCTTTGATATCCCGTCAAGGCTACAATATGCAAAATTTTTCTAAGCGAAGGAATTTGGCATCCCTATTCCCTACAATATCTGAAAATCAATGAGAACAAAACAGAGATGGAAACCGGTGGTTGACTTCATGCTTCGTGGGCATGCTATCGGATTGGGCGGTGGTAGATGTATGCACCGCAAACGAAGTGGCTTGATGCCTCTAGATGTCTAAGGGGGAGCAGGAGATAGACAGATGAGAGAAACTCTCGCACGAGCTGGAGCTAAACCCTGAAGAGGAAGATCAAACGCGCCAGCTTCATCATTACTCTTGGTAGACGTCGACCATATGAGGGAGCTACCAGTCATCAATCAGATGGGGAATGAGCAACGAATGCTCCTCAATCAGCATCACGCTTGCCATTGAAAGTTTTAAAAAGAGAAAAGGAGTCAATGGGCGGCATACACAACACCCTGCTGGTCGTCGCTGCGCTTATTGCTAGCACTACCTACCAAGCCGTGCTTCAGCCTCCAAGCTTTATTACAAAAGTCGATAATAATTCCACAATAGGCTTCTAGGGATACTATGCATCTTGGATAACTAGTCCTCATGGCAGGGACTCTGCTTACATCGTCTTCATGAGTGGGAACACGTTCGGATTCTTGGTGTCGGTCCAGATGATCATTTGCCTCACCAGAGATCTCCCCGTTAGGCTGCCGCTGTTGCTCTCTGTGACTGCAATGGTTCAAACTTATTATTGCTTCACGTATTACCTGCCATTCACCTTAGTGGAAAAAACGTTTGGTCTGAAAAACGTGGAATTGTTGAGCATGCTGCCGGTAACGACGTCAATTCTTCTTCTACTGGCACAGAGATGGTTGGTGCTAGCTTTAGATTTTTTGTTGGCAAGGCTTTCTCGGTTTAACCTCTTAGGGGATATTTACAGTCTCAGGACCCAATCCATCGTTGTTAACGATAGAGAGATCAGAGAAATGCTTGCACGAGCTGGAGCCAAACATGAAAGAGGAAGGTCAAACGCACCCGCATCAAGACTAGTCTCGGAGGATGATCAATCAGATTGGGAACCAGTCAAAAATTTGAAAAATTTAAAACAAGAAAAAGAGTCAATAGGCGATGTGCATAACACCTTGCTAGTTGTCGCCGCACTCATCGCGAGCACGACCTACCAAGCCGTGCTTCAGCCTCCAAGCTTTACAATAAAAGTCGATGATGATTCAATGAAAGGCTTCTTTGCATACTATTCATCTTGGGTGACTCATCCTCTTGGCAGGGACGTGGCATACATTGGCTTCATAAGCGGCAACACATTTGGACTCTTGCTGTCGATCCAAATGATCATTTGCCTCACCAAAGATCTCCCAGTCAGGCTGCCGCTGTTACTCTCCATGACCGCACTGGTTCAAACCTACTATTGCTTCACATATTACCTGCCATTTACGTTAATGGACAGAGCGTCTGGTTTGAAAAATGTGGAATTGTTGAGCGTGCTACCAGTAACGATGTCGATGCCTTTTCTACTGGCACAAAGGCAAATGGCCCTCGCTTTAGATTTTTGGTTGAAAAGTGTTGTTTTCTAAAGAACAAAGAAGGAGTTGACAGCAAAAGTTGACAGCAAAAACTGCATTTTTACTTAGAAAACTAAAAAATGCTTAAATACATACTAAAACTTAACCATAAACCCATGTTGCCCACTAACAGCTTGCTTGGTCCACAAAACTAGCAACAAACTAACAGAACAGCAAAAAAAACGTGCAGCTAACTGCTCCTACAAAATAGGATTGACCAAGTAAAACGACAATAAACTAACTCCTAGAAAACAGGACATCAACAAACTGACTTAACAAAACAAAAGAAAAAAACAGATGGTGTGGTCTTGATACATCAACACTCTCCTCCTGGATCAAGTACTGCACACTCCTAGCTTTGCCCTCAGAAGTTCAAATCGACCAACATGAAATGACTTCGTGAATATATCTGCAATCTGGTTTTCTGAACTGCAGTAGATTAGTTTCACATCTCCAGCCTTTTGCACTTCTCTCAAGAAGTAATACCTGACCTTAAAATGCTTTGTTCTTCCATGAAATACTAGATTTTCTGAAATGGCCAGAGTAGCTTGATTATCCACAAATACTTCTATGTTTTCTTCTCGCTGCATATTCAGATCATCCATTAGCTTCTTCAACCATAATGCTTGATTCACAGCTGCAGTGGCTGCAATGAACTCAGCTTCTGCAGTTGATTGAGCCACTATTTCCTACTTCTTTGAACACCAGGAAAAACATGCCGACCCAAATGTAAAGCAATAACCTGAAGTGCTCCTCATATCATCTACCGATCCTGCCCAGTCACTGTCAGAATACCCTTGCAACTTAAACTCCTGAACTCTACAAAACTTAATCCCATATGAAAGAGTACCTTTCAAGTACCTCAACACCCTTTTTGCAGCTACCATATGCAACTCACTTGCACAATTGAGAAATCTAGACAAGACACTTACAGGAAACACTATGTCTGGCCTAGTTGCAGTGAGATACATAAGACAACCAATCAAACTTCTATAAACTCTTTCATCTGCAAGTTTTGATCCATCCTTCTTTTGAAGCTTTTCCTTTTGACCCATTGGAGTACTCATACTCTTGCACTCCTCCATGTTGAATCTCCTCAGGATCTCCTTCAAGTACTTCTTCTGATAGATAAAAACTTCATTCTGATTTTGCCTAACCTCCATTCCTAGAAAATATGACATCTCACCAAGATCAGTCATTTCAAACATCTTCATCATCTCTTACTTAAATGCAGTAATCTGAGCATCATTATTCCCTGTCACCAGCATATCATCCACATAAAGAGACACCACCACTAAGTCAGATACTAACTTCTTGACATATAGAATGGATTCACTGAGGCTTTTCTTGAAACCTAGGCCTAGTAAGTGTTCATCCATCTTATTGTACCATGCTCTGGGAGCTTGCCTCAAGCCATAGAGAGCCTTTCTCAACAAATAAACTTTCTCCTCCTGGCCTGGTGTAACAAAGCCTTTTGGTTGCTCAACATAAATCTCCTCCTACAACACTCCATTCAAAAATGCAGATTTCACATCGAACTGATATACCTTCCATCCTTGTTGAGCTGTCAAAGCAAGAATCATTCTAATTGTATCTAGCCTTGCCACAGGAGCAAAGGTTTCTGAGAAATCAACTCCCCAAACCTGTGCATATCCCTTCACTACCAACCTGGCCTTATGCTCATTCACTGAGCCATCAGGATTAAATTTGGTCCTGAAAACCCATTTTACTCCAATCACCTTCCTATCTTCAGGCCTCTCCACTAGCTCCCATGTCTGGTTCTTTTCTATCATAGCCAACTCTTCCTTCATTGCATTCATCCACCTTTGATCACTTTTAGCTTCCTCATAACCTAAAGGTTCCAAAATAGCCACGCTGCACTTATGATATATATCAATTAGAGATCGGGTACCTCTAATTGGAACATCATCCACCAGCTCGTCAAGTTCCAGTGAGACCTCCTTGTGCTTGCCTTGTGGCTCATTTGTCCAGTCCCATTTCTCATCTTCCAGAAACTGAACATCCCTACTAGTGATCACCTTCCCTGTCTGTGGTTGATAGATCCTGTAAGCTTTTGACACTAAACTATAGCCAACAAAGATCCCAGGTTCAGCTTTCTCTCCCAGCTTGTCTCTCTTGACCTATGGAATATGAGAAAAACACAAACAACCAAACACCTTCAAATTTCTTAGAATTGGTTTGACACCAAATCAAGCTTCAAAGGGTGTCTTCTTCTCCAATACCCTTGTAGGTAGTCTATTCAGCAGAAAAACTGATGTGTTTGTTGCTTCTGCCCAAAACTCTTTTGGTAGATTTTTCTCATGCAGCAGACACCTAGTCATCTACATAATGGTTCTATTCTTCCTCTCACTAACTCCATTTTGCTGTGGAGAGTAAGGAGCAGTAAGCTGATGCTCAATTCCAGCCTCTTCACAGAAAGAGTTAAACCTCTGTGAAGTGTATTCTGTTCCGTTATCAGATCTGATGACCTGAATCTTGCAGCCACTTTGGTTTTCAACCCATCTCTTAAACTTTAGAAATACCTCAGCAACTTCTGACTTTTGCTTCATGAAATAAATCCAGCACATTCTAGTATAATCATCAATGAAAATGTTGAAATACCTGCTGCCATTTAGTGAAGGAGTCACTTGTGGACCACAAAGATCTGTATGAATCAGCTGCAACTTCTCTGTAGCTCTCCAAGTGGATTCCTTGAAGGGAAGTCTTGTCTGCTTGCCAAGCAAACAAGCTTTGCACCTTGTGATTTGCTCCACCAGGCTTGGTAACCCAGTTGCCATTTCATTCCTCTGCATGAACAGCATGCCTTTGTGATGAAAGTGCCCCAACCTCTTGTGCCATATTTATGAATTATTAGCCTGACACTTGAATGCCATTTGCTCCTTCTCAAGAGGATTCAAAGAAAAACTCTTCTGTTGCATCTTTATCTTGAACAGCTCCTGACCACTAGAGTCAAAGATCAAACACTTCTCCTCTTCAAATATCACCTTAAATCCCTTTTCTACCAACTACCCCACGCTCAGCAAATTCTGATCAATCTCAAGCACATACATGACATCAGAAACCAGCTTTGTTCCAGCACAGCTCTCCATTGCTACAGTCCCTTTACCTTTCACTTCTAAGTACTCCCCATTCCCAATCCTTATTCTTGATTTTAATGACTTGTCGAGGTCTATAAATAGCTTTTCATCACTTGTCATGTGGTTTGTACAACCACTATCAACAAGCCAACTGTCACATGGAGTACTAGAGGAGAAACAAGAGGCAACAAACAGTTGATCTACCTCTTGCTGGATTGCAGCATGTACCTCACCTTGCTGTTGATTTCTTTTCTCTTTGCAGAACTTCTCGATGTGTCCAAGCTTATGACACTTTCTGCACCTTACATCCGGCCTCTTCCAACACCTAAAGTGTGGATGATTCTTTTTTCTACAGTGCTGACATGAGGAATATCTTCCCCAGTTATTCTTGGAGTTGCCCGCATTGTTCTCTCTTGCAGCAACTTCTGAACCACCACTGCCATTGTCCTTTTTCCCTTTCCACTTGTTGACTCTTCCTCCTACATTCTGCTGTTCTTTGGCCTGCAAAGCTCCTTCCGTACTTCCTTCCAGCCTCATTAACCTCCTCTGCTCTTGTGCTTGCAAAGCACTTAGCAATTCTGCCAACTTGATCTAAGACAAATCCTTGGTATTCTCCAAAGAGGCAATGGTTGCCTCAAACCTTTTAGGCAAGGAGACAAGAATCTTCTACACTAGCCTATTATCAGAGAGGTCCGTGCCTAGAACTCTTGCCTGATTTGCAATGCTTACGAACTTATCAGAATACTCTTTAATTGTCTCAGACTCCTTCATCTGTAGTCTCTCGAATTCTGTGATCAAATTTAGCCCCTTCATGCTTCTGATCCTCTCATCTCCTTGATACTCAGCTTTGAGGAAGTCCTAGATAGCTTTGGCTAATTCACAAGCCATAATTCTGTTGAAAATGGCAGGTGAGACAGCAGCATATAAACAAGACTTTTGTCACGCCTTGACTCTCGAACTCGCGGCAACCCCATTTCACTTGAGGTCTATTTGTACGACGTCCCAGGTACTGTCGTCGACCAATTCATTTTATCTTGTAATTAAGCACATGCGGAAACGAACAACTCCCAAATCAAACAACAGGGATAGTAACCACGACAACAGAGGAAAGACAACCAGTATTTTATATATCTGAAGGTTAGCCATCATACCAGCAAATACATACACGCCTTACTACAGGCGACAAGCTAAGGCCTACTCAAAAAGGGACCGGCCTAGCTAACCTAACCCTGTACAAGTGGGGGAAGGCTCGCCAAAAAGGAAATAGGCTACAGCTGCCTACTCACGGGCCTCAGAGGGATTGCTCTCTTTAATCCTCGGTACTGCATCACTTAGGGCCTGAAAATGTTAACCACAATGGGTTGAGATAAACTCAGCAAGTTAAAGTCCTAAGCCCCGGTTAGGAACTTCGCTCGCCTCGGGAGTTTAACATACAACCTAATACAGCGATCAATGCAATACCACCTCAGAGAAATAACCACAAAAGACAGTTTAATACACAGGTGCAATCACAGGCGACCCTACCTGGCCTTGGCACACGCGACCTGCAGAAACTGTCATTTAATCCATCACGACATTAAGAGCATGCGAATAATCATAGCATCTCACACAACCTTCCCATGTCTCACACTCACACATGCTCCGATTATTAACGCCCCCTCCTAGGCCAACGGCACAACCTTATGGTTGGCGGTTCCTGGCTAAACCAGCTTCGTCCTCTTTACCTCGAGGCACGGCGACGTCAAGGGCTCACTCCCAAGACGGCATTCCCGAAGGAGCATAGGACCCGCCCACTACCGCAGCCCCGCAACTGACAGAGGCCCGGGACCCGCCCACTACCGCAGTCCCACAAAGTTAACCCCTCCCTGTCAGGCATCCGACCGAAGTCAGGCGACCCACTGGCTACGGCACAACCCCATAAGGATTGGCGGTCTTCCGGCAACGCCGGATTCCATCTCTTAATGTGATCATGCAACACATCATCAAACAATCCATATATATCTTTGCTCTGTCGTGAATGCAATATCGCTCATACTCATGCGACATGCCATTTCAGATAACCCATGCAATATGTCATGCGGTATCACTCGACAATTCCAAAATTCCAAATTCAACCAATCAACAATCACGTACATTCCCTCATTCTCGGGAATAACTCAATAAATCAAATACTTTCACTTCCACTCGGTCTTCGATCATGCGTTTCATCATTATTCACGTATATAATTAACAATCGGCACTTCAAGAAAGTATAACAACCAAGAACACATCAATTTGAAACCAAAATTTGTTTCTGTATGAACAGTAATTGTGAACAGTAATCCGTGAACAGTGATTAGTGAACAGTAATCCGTGAACAGTAATTTCGTCCGAAATTAAATAAATCAATAAAAATAAATAAACTTAACCATGGTTAACAAATTAACCTCACCATAGTTAAATTAACCTAACCATAGTTAAATTCTAACCTTGGTTACTTTAAAACTAACCTTAGTTACTTTAATTAATTAACCCTAGTTACTTTAATACTAACTATGGTCAATTAACTAACCCTAGTCAGAATTAATTAACCAGACTAATTAACCAATCAACCTTAATTAAACACAAACACACAAATACACTAATTAACCCCTAAGCAAGATTAACCCCTAAACAAGGATTAGGAAGTTAACTTACTTGGATCGGAAATCTGGCGACACCGGCGCGTAGAGGGGAACGAGGGCTACGAGGGGTAAGCTCGGGGATGGCAACGGACGACGAACGGTGGCCGAAACGGGCCAAAACAGCCCTCGGAACACTGTTCACGCGGAACTGACCAACAGAGGGAAAAAGGCCAAAACGGGCGGTTCGGGGCGACCAGGGGTGACCAGGGGTGCGCGGCTGGCTTCCTAACTCCCAGGACTACACTTTGGGTGGTGGCGGCGGCTCCGGTGATGGCGGCAAGGCTGTTTTGGGCTGGAAAACAGCATGGACAGCAAAGAACACCAGAAATGGAAGAGAAAAGAAAGAGAAAAAGGGAGAGAGAGTGAGGGCTGGTTGCTGCACGAATTTGGGGGAGAAAGAGGAGAGAGAAGGAGCTGCTGGAGGCTTGGATAAGGGCCAAGGCAAGTGGGCAAGTCCACTTGTTGAAGAACCAATCAAAACAAAGCAAAAACAAGCATAAACAATGCCCACTTGGGCAACAAAGCAAAAGGCCAAAAGAGAGAAGCCCATGGGCTGGAAATGGAGGGGAGCTTGGGCCAACTTGGTCCCCTCTTGGGCTGGGCTGAATGGGTGCAAGGCCCATTGGGCCGCCGGTCTTGGGCCGGCCCACCCGCGGGCCCGAAACCCGGTCCAATTTTTCCCTTTTCCGACGCTTCCGTGTCCAATGGAAAATCCCAAAATAAATGAGGCGACGTCCAAATAATTAGTCCTGACATCACTGAGAAGTTGGTTCCCAAAATCGGATTAAAAATCGGGGCCAAATTGAGTCAATTGCGACCGTAGTACAATTTGGATTATCGGGCGCCCCTTTAGGACTTTTCTTCACATTTAACCCGCGGTCAACTATTCTTTGATCCACGTTTACGCCAATTCTCGAGTCAGGGACGTCCCTCGATTGTCGTGTGATCCCGGGGGCTCAATTGATAATCCCGAGTACTAGATGAAAAGGATTCGGTTTACCGTCGTTCACAGTTCGTATCGAAGTCGTGTGGAAATCACCCACAAATCAACTTCGTACTTCTGCCGAATCGATTTATTTCCGTTTCCTTAATATTCTAGTACTTAGAGGATATCGTTCCCGCCCAGGTCCTCATGGTCGAAGGATTCGTTCCTGATCGAAATTGCAAGTCGAACGCGAATCATTTCCTATCGACGCCTCTCTGTAATCCATTATCCCACGAACACACAGTTCGGAAAATTTGTACTGACCAGGCCTTCGACTAATATTGCCCTTTTATAAAATCTTAAAATGAGGTCGATTTTCAGGATGTTACAACTTTGCCTTTGCTTTCCTTGTTGTCCTCTCCTTGTGAAACTTGATCTGATTGATGGTTGGATTGTCAGGAAGGGGAGGAACTTCATAATCCTGTTCCACAGCTTTCCAAAAATCACAACCCTTTAGATAGGCTCGCATTCTCACTACCCAGGCTTGATAATTTTCTCCATCAAACACTGGTGGAGCCATTGCTGAAAAACCACTCAATCCTACCTCCATCTTGCTTTTAGCTTCTATGGATGCAGACACACCTCTCAATCAATCTCACAAGTCACTCACAGCCCCTTAAGATCAAGGAGGCTCTGATACCAGTGTTGTTTTCTAAAGAACAAAGAAGGAGTTGACAGCAAAAGTTGACAGCAAAAACTGCATTTTTACTTAGAAAACTGAAAAATGCTTAAATACTTACTAAAACTTAACCATAAACCCATGTTGCCCACTAACAGCTTGCTTGGTCCACAAAACTAGCAACAAACTAACAGAACAGCAAAAAAAACGTGCACCTAACTACTCCTACAAAATAGGATTGACCAAGTAAAACGACAATAAACTAACTCCTAGAAAACAGGACATCAACAAACTGACTTAACAAAACAAAAGAAAAAAATAGATGGTGCGGTCTTGATACATCAACAAAAAGGCTTTCTGGGTTTAACTTCCTAGGGGATATGTACAATCTAGGGACCCAATCCGTCGTTGTTACTGATAGACAAAATGGAGAAATTCTCGCACAAGCTGGAGCCAAACACAGAAGAGGAAGATCAAACTCGCCTGTTTTGAGGCTAGTCTGGGAGAGAGATCAATCAGATTGGGAACTAGTCACAAATTTGCAAATTTCAAACAAAGAAAAAAATTCAATAGGGGACATGCGCAATGCCCTGCTAGTCGTTGCTGCGCTCATTGCGAGCACGACCTATCAAGCCACACTTCAGCCTTCAAGCTTTACGATAAAAGTCGACAATAATTCAACAAAAGGCTTCCTCGCAAACTATGCATCTTGGGTGACTTGTTCTCTTGGTAGGGATGTCGCATACATTGGCTTCATAAGTGGCAACACACTTGGACTCTTGCTGTCGATCCAGATTATCATTTGCCTCACCAGAGATCTCCCTGTCAGGCTGCCACTGTTACTCTCCGTGACCGCACTGGTTCAAACTTACTATTGCTTCACATATTACCTGCCATTCACATTACTGGACAAAGCGTCTGGTCTGAAAAACGTGGAAATGTTGAGCATGCTGCCAGTAGCAATGTCAATTCTTCTACTGCTGGCACAGAGGCAGCTGGCGCTAGCTTTAAATTTTTGCTTGGAAAAGCTTTCTCAGTTTAACGTTGTGGGGGATATGTACAGTCTAAGGACCCAATCTGCCACCGTTAATGATAGAGAGATGAAAGAAATGCTCACGCGAGCTGGAGCCAAACATGGAAGAGGAAGATCAAACTCGCCTGCTTCAAGACTTGTCTCTGTGGAAGATCAATCAGATTGGGAACTCGTCACAAATTTGAAAATTTTGAACAAAGAAAAAGATTCGATAGGCGACATATGCAATGCCCTGCTAGCTGTTGCCACACTCATTGCAAGCACGACTTACCAATCCGTGCTTCAGCCTCCAACATTTATGATAAAAGTCGATGATAATTCAACAAAGGGCTTCCTTGCAGACTATGCATCTTGGGTCAGTCGTCCTCTTGGCAGGGACATCGCATACGTTGGCTTCATAAGCGGCAACACATTTAGTCCCTTGCTGTCAATCCAGATGATCATTTGCCTCACCAGAGATCTCCCCATCAGGTTGCCGCTGTTACTCTCTGTGACCGCACTGGTTCAGACTTACTATGGTTTCACATATTACCTGCCGTTCACATTCCTGGACAAAGCATTTGGTCTGAAAAACGTGGAATTGTTGAGCGTGCTCCCCTAACCATGTCAATTCTTCTTCTATTGGCACAGAGGCAGTTGGCACTAGCTTTAGATTTTTGGTTGGAAAAGCTTTCTCAGTTTAATCTCCTAGAGGATATGTACAGTCTAAGGACCCAATCTGTTGTTGTTAATGATGGAGAGATCAGAGGAATTCTCACACAAGCTGGAGCTGAACATGAAAGAGGAAGATCAATCTTGCCCACTTCAAGACAACTATCGGAGGAAGATCAATCAGATGGGGAACAAGTCACAAATGCTCCTCAATCATTATCACGTTCCCCATCGAATAATTCGAAGAAAGAAAAAGAGTCAATGGGCGATATTCGCAATGCCCTGCTGGTTGTTGCCTCGCTCATTGTGAGCGCGACTTACCAAGCTGTGCTTCAGCCTCCAAGCTTTACAACAAAGGTCGACAGTAGTTCCCTAAAAGGCTTCCTCGCATCCTATGCATCTGGGGTGACCCATCCTCTTGGCAGGGACTTAGCATACATCGCCTTCATGAGCGGCAACACATTCGGACTCTTGGTGTTAGTCCAGATTATCATTTGCCTCACCAGAGATCTTCCTGTTAGGCTGCCGCTGTTACTTTCTGTGACTACAATGGTTCAAACTTACTATTGCTTCACGTACTCCCTGCCGTTCACCTTACTGGACAAAGCGTTTGGACTGAAGAACGTGGAATTGTTGAGCGTGCTGCCTGTAACTATGTCAATTCTTCTTCTACTAGCACAGAGGCAGTTGGCGCTGGCTCTAGATTTTTCATTGATAAGGCTTTCTGGGTTTAACTTCCTGGGGGATATGTACAGTCTAAGGTCCCAATCGGTTGTTAATGATAGAGAGAGCGGAGAAATTCTCTCACGAGCAAGAGCCGAACACAAAAGAGGAAGATCAATGTCACCCGCTTCAAGACTACTCTCAGAGGATGATCAATCAGATGGTGAACCAGTCACAAATGTTCCTCAATCATTTTGTGCAGTATAAGGACCTAATCTATCATTGTTAATGATGGTATTTTTCTTTCCCAGAGGTAGAGCTAAGAAATGCAAGCCTTTAGCAGTATCAGATGGATTTTGTTCAACAAGGTCAGATATTGATTTGCTGTCCTTAATTCTCTGCTGTTGATTGGGTAACTAGTGATTCGCTGGATCATATTTTCCTAATAAATGTGTCCTGAGTTTACAGCACGTTTGTAACTTCACAGACAGCAGTCTAGATTCTTAGATGTGGTTGTACGAGTTTTCTTCTAAGTACTCATTTGGCCTTGCTTCTTCAGTTGAATTGGCCATCATAAGAACATCTTCGTGTGGTTGAGCTTTTGTTTGTAAGAGCAGGTGGAAGAATTAATGTTAATACCTATGTCAACTCACTGAACTAATGGGGATGGATAGGAGACAAGCCGTGAACGTGGAGTTGGAAGAAAAACGCAATATATGCAAAGTTGGTCAGATTGAATCGAATGGTGTCGATAAAATTTAAATGCAATCGAAAGATCATTGCTGCAAAACACAGGCAATTTTAGGCCAAAAACAGCAGAGTAACTTTCCTAGGAAGGTTGAGATCTGCATCCTCCATTTCAGAATAATCTTTGAATATGGTATCATATATCATATCATAATAATAATAATAAGAAGAAGAAGAAGAAGAAGAATAATAATAATAATAGAAGACTTATATACACATGAACATGAAACACATCGTAAAAAAAAACTGGAGAAAGGAATGTATTTGGGGAATGTTCAAGTGGAAGGGACGTCATTTTCGGGTTTAATAAAAGGAAGATCTTATCTACCGACTCAATGTATATGTCAATTGGCATTAGGAATGCCATGTAAAAACATATGTTTCCATGGGACCGGTTCCGAGTGCTCTATGGTTTGGGTTTTAGCATGTCTTTTGATACAGATCAATCGTTTACACCCAAATATATGGACATTCTCTTTACTTCATTCTAGTTAATGGCATGTTATGGGGTGAAGAGTATTAGAGATAAAATCAAAAGATATGGGACTAATCCCGAGAGAAATTAAGCATAGGTGTTGTTATTTTTAAGTTCCCATGATCAAGCAATTTCCAACATATGTAACCAAGATTCATGCTTAGAGTAGGGACTGCACCATATTGTGCAGATTCATCATTATTAGTTCTAATTAGCAGGGCAGATATGTCCGCTGAATGGACCCAAGATTGATGGAAGCAGCTCAGAGGCACAATGTTTATGAACTGAATGACTTGATCAGAAGCGATGCTATCATCCTAGAGAAGACAGCTCTCCAAGGAACCGGGCACACACCGTTGCAAATGGGCTTTGTCACTTGCCATTTGAATTTCGTCCCGGGAGCTCCTGAAGTCAACACCGAAGGCTGCGGAGAAGTGAGCAATGATCATGCCACATGAGCAATTTCGAAGCTGTAATAACAATCTAATATTTGGGTCTTAGATTGTGAGCAACGATCCTCGTCCTTCTTGTTGTGATAGGATCTCCAGCATCCATCTCCATGATTTCTCCATAAAGATCTTCGACCTCTCAATGATCCTTTGTGTTACTCAATAGCTTACATTGACGATGTGAGTTAGGAATTAGTTGTAATAGAAGTCCGATTCTCATGAATATTGATTTGTTTATCATGATTATGTTTCTACTGCAATTGTAAACTCTCATCGATAATCGGAATACTGATCTTTGTCATTGTTTGAGGGTGCTGTCTTTGCTGTTTCCTTCTCAGAGGATGGGCCCTTTTACTTGCTATCGGAGGTTCAAGGGGAGAGTTGAAGTGGAAACCTTGGCCATTTTTTCATTGAAAATTGTACATTCTTGCAATTTTCCATTCATGGTTTATATTAATGACTCCTATATGGTTGGGAATCCGTAGGTGTGGAATACATTATCTGATGCAGCTGTATCCCGAAGATTCGGAAACTATGGCGAGCTGAAAAAAGCAGAACCTGATTCTTGACGCTGCCAAATGAGAACATGGTAAAAATATCTTAGATCCTCTCATTGGCATCCTTGCTCAGTTCTTCGAGCTCATTGAAAGGCCAGAGGTCGGGTAACTGTGCGGTTGACTCATGCACTTGTAGCAGTATGCTTTGGCATTTTAGATGTCTCTGTCTTATTATGAGTTTTGAGAAGAAAAAACAAAGTTCTATTTCTTTTGGGGGTGCTTTTTTTTTTCATCACAAGGAAAAGGTCGAGGGAACAAGCGTTACCCATGATGTTTGAAACTATTGCAATAGCGTCATTTTGACCCAGCATCCTGTTCAAACAGTAGTTTCACACCTCAACTGGAATCCATGTATCCGGTAGAGCAAAAATCATGTTAAATGGCAGAGCATTTTGTCAAGATGGACAGCCATTGCGCTCATTTGTCTACAGATCTTGCTTCCTGTCTTCTGTGTTACTACAGGGTCTTGTCAATAATCATAATCAAAGCACCAATATGGGAATTGTAGGGGAGCTGGAATTTTTTTTCTCAAGACCACCGTACTTGGATTTTTTTAGTCCTAATCAAGTTCAATATCAGACACTTCTGTGGATAGCTTGATTCCCAAGTTTGGCTTTAAAAGATATGTCTGTTATCAAAGCGGCAGGATGATAGGGAGGGATGTGCATGCTGTGGTGGATGAACCCCAGGAGGGCTCAGTTTTGCTTTCTGTTTGAGTTAAGTTGTTCATAAAATCCCAATTCACTGGTCTATGTCATGTAATGGTTGGCCATATTTGGTCGAGGCAAATTCCTCTGTGGAAGGACAACTGAATAACTTTTGCAATTGATAGTCCCTGCAGGTGACTTCGATGGCATTGCTTGGTAGGAGGGAAGAATTAGGATCTTAACTTCTGTAACTAACTAAAGCATAATATCTAACGTTATCAATGATTTTCAGTTACTAGATAATTTGGGATTCCAAGGACTGTTTCACTTAATGTGACTGTTGTTGGGGAACTAATCTAATCATGGCGCGCCTTGATATAGTGCTAGTAAACGAAGAATGGGGACTCTCCTAATGATAGTATATTGCGATCTTGACCTGTTTAGTTTGTGCAATGTGACTTATAAACTGATCAAGGATTGTGACTGTAGCAAGACTTAGACCATTTGTGGATAATGTGGTCTGTCACCCTCCTGATAACAGAATGGCAGTGCAAAAGGCTCAACCGGACTTGCAGGGGTTGAAAAGAAGATTTAGAAAAAGCATATGCGCCTGAGATAGGTCGGCAATGATTGACGAGTGTGCACAGATGTCTTCTTTAAGAGTAGACGACCACCCAATTTGATCAAAAACATCAGAAATCTTCTGCTGGGTTATTTGGGGAAGTTTGGATCTCTATATGCTCATCAAAAGACACGATAGACATTCTAACTCGTAAGTACTCGGCATCGCTCTAAATTCATCCCTCGCAATGTTTTGCTTAATGTTGCGACTATGTTTTCTGCAACGTGGGTTGTTGTCAAATTAAGTCTTGCTCCATGTGAGACATAAACAACGAGCGGTGTACAGAATATAGTTGAGAGGGTGATAGCTGAATTGTGATCAACTTCAAGAGGTGTTTCTTCACTGTTTGAAACGATCAATGACAAATCTCAAACGTACAAGAGTTCCTAAAATAATATAATAAAACGTGCCAGAAAGAAAAGGAAAGGCAACATTCACCGTGCAAAGAAGTCTGCAAGTTTGAACTACCCCTCTCTCTCTCTCTCTCTCTCTCTCTCTCTCTCTCTCTCTCTCTCTCTCTCTTCAATTGAATTAATTCCATAGGACCTGGTTTTTTAAATTCGAGGTATTTCAGAAGTCAAGGAAACAGGACAGAAACAAAGTGAAGTAAAAGCTTAATGTTTCTACCTCCTATCTTCAGGATCAATTGGAGGATTCTAGTGATGTGTAATTTTCTTACATTCTCATGCCATGGCATTGGCCTATGGCAAAAGACTTGAACTTACCGGTATTTCTTGATTCTCAAGCGACCATATAACAACATCTTGTATTACTGCTAGAAGCAATCTTAAATCGATTTTAATGCTACTTTGCAATGATATAGCTAAATTCTTGACATAATAGCCACATTTAGTATGGATTTGTTCATTTGGTCTAGTTTCTAAGATAGTAGAGGATACTGTTTATAAAGAACAGGCGACATCTGTTTTTCCTCTTCTTCTGGGCTAAGAAACCAATCTTTCTTAAAGAGTCATACAAATCTTCAGCATACATTGGTTACATACGAGTGAACTCATTCAGTTGAAAGCAATAATCCTTTTGGCATATTATAATTGTTGGAAGATATGTCTGAGGATATCTTCAGAATATACTAATTGTAATTAAGTCAAGTTAGGATTAGATTTGATATACATAGAATAGAGTATATAATCTTTCCTTCTTATTGTCTTTTCCTTTCACTATATATTGCTACTTCTGTACATGGTTCAATACATAGAAGAAATACAGAAAACCCTTCTACAATTTCTTTCTCGTGCCGATTCTTCCTTGTCTTCATTGCATTCTCCTTATATTCTTTCATGGTATCAGAGCCTGATACAGCTTCCGCCCTTTGATTGCCTGCATTATATTCTTGTTGCAACAAGAGAATTTAACCTGCAAAGTAAGGTTATCATTAGTGCAGGAATCAGATCTATAAAAAGGAGATCAATTGAAGAAAGGAACCTCTCACCATGGAGCAGAATCAACAGAGCTTTCTTCTTGCATCCGGCGACCAAGACACGAGAGCTCCAGAAATCCAGGACCTGACTTCAGAGGTTCGGGCCCAGGAACAAACCAATGCGGCCTAACATACGGCCCAACATGCTCAATCACAAATTACCCAGGCTCAGTCTAATATGGGGCAACCCATTATGGGCCAGCCCATTACGGGCCAGCCCATGGCGGGCCAACCTTACCAGTGGATGCCATATCCACTATTCTTTGGGCCAAGCCCAAATGCATCATTGCCAGGGGTCCAAGGATACAATGTCCAGCCCGATGGGAGCCCACCAGCCGCAAGCGGGGCAAGCCCATCCACCGGGCCGGGTTTCTCATATGCGGGTCATATGGGCGATTCGGGTAACTCGGCACCGGGTCTGAATCCCTACCCGGTTCCTCAACCCGGATACTTCCCGTACCCGTTTGCCGCAACCAGCGGCCGCCCGGAGCCCGGCGACCCGCTCTACACGTCGACGGCCGACGGACCAGAACTGCGAATCATTGCGCAGCAACTGACCGGAGCCGACAACTACTCAAACTGGTCGCGGGAGATCCGGCGAGCGCTGGTCACCAAAGACAAAGAGGGGTTTATCGACGGAACAATCCCTCTTCCGTCCGACGAGAGAGCGGCACGACTGTGGAGAAAATGCAACCAACTCGTCCGAACGTGGATCGGAAATTGCATCACTTCCGAAGTCACGGCCGGGCTACCCCCGACGGAGGATTCGAAAAAAATGTGGGAAAACATCAAAGAAATGTACGGTAAATTAGATCGGGTCAAGATTTTTTCGTTAACCCAGCAACTTTCAGATCTGAAACAGGGAAACATGAGCATAACAGCAATATTCAACAAGCTTTCAGCTCTATGGAACGAACTGGAAGCAGTCGAAGAAAAGCTAGAAGGGCCAGAATCAACCTTACAACAGTATCGAAACATAAAGGATCGAGAAAAGGTGACCCGATTTCTCTTGATACTGAACGAATCTTACCAAGGGTTTCGGTCACAGATCCTGACGATGGAACCCATGCCTCCACTCGGACGGATCTACTAGCTCGCCGTCCAGGAAGAGAACCAGCGCCTCGCCACCTCCGACCAACCAAACGCCGGAGAAGGGATGGCCCTCTCCGCCTACTCGGGCGGAAACAGAGGGGCTGCAACAAAGGGGCAGGGAGAGAGACAAACTGAAACCCTAGGGTTTGTCTCCGCTGAAGAGAGAAGAAGGAGGATGGACGGCCCTGATCTGATGAAGAAATTCGACGGCTCGCGGCAATACCACCCACTAACTGGATCGGACGGCTCATACGCGATCGCGGCGTCTGGATCGGACGGTGCTCGAAGTGTCCGATCAAGCGCCGGATCGGACGGCCCACATGGAGCTATGATGGGACCGGGCTTCAAATTATCCAATGGGCCCAATGGGCCCTCTTTTGCCACGTCATCAAGGGGTAATTTTAGAGAAAAAAGAAAATTATACTGTGATTATTGTCGCCGTCCACATCATACAATCGATAATTGCTGGAAATTGCATGGCAAACCCGGAGAAAAAGGAAAAAGGGATCTTTCGACGGTTTTGCAGGTGACAGGTCAAAATTTGGACAGATTACGTCCAACAATTAATGATGACCAATATCAAGAACTTCTAAAGGCCCTAAAGAGGTTGGACACCTCTGATAAAAGCGGGAGTTTTACAGGTATTTCACATTGCTTGATGAATTCCATTTCTAAAGATGCATGGATAATAGATTCTGGAGCTAGTGACCACATAGTTTGCAACAAAAATTTCTTTTCAAAAATCGAAAAATTGCACTTTCCAATTTCAGTGCAACTTCCAAATGGAAACACAACAAATGTGATGATGACTGGCACAGTTAATCTTAGTCCACTCATTACACTTCGAAATGTGTTCTATGTTCCAAATTTCCGATTCAATCTCATATCAGTTTATCGAGCTTGTGAGGAAAATTCTTGTCAAATCCAGTTCAATTCTGATAATTGCTTCTTTCAGGCCCTTTCAACTGGGAAACTGATGGGCTTGGGTAGTGTCTCGCAAGGGCTATATTTTTGGAACAATATTCCTAGTGATTTCAGATTATTCTCTGCTGAATTGAATAAAAAATCATTGTGTAATACTGCTGCCAATGATAAAATTTTCATTAATCATCAAAGATTGGGTCATACTGCTTCTTTTCCTTATCCTCAATGCCCTATCTGTCCCTTAGCGAAACAAACTCGTGCGCCCTTTCCAAATAGTACTTCCCGCGCTACGAGCTCCTTTTCCTTGATTCATGTCGATGTTTGGGGGCCATATCACACACCACATCGTGATGGCTCACGTTTTTTTCTCACGATAGTGGATGACTTCTCACGTGCTACTTGGGTATTTCTCATGCAGTCTAAAAGTCAAGTCCTATCCCATTTGAAAACATTCATTACTTTATCCAAAAATCAATTTGGAAAAAGTATACAACGCATTCGTACTGATAATGGCAAAGAATTTTTCAATAGTGAATGCATGTCCTTATTTTCTTCCAATGGGATTCTACATGAGAGTTCATGTGTCTATACCCCACAGCAGAACGGAATTGTAGAGCGCAAACATCGTCATTTGTTAGAAGTAGCACGTGCTCTTAAATTTCAAGCTTCCATTCCTGAAATTTTTTGGGGAGATTGTGTGGTCACAGCTACTTATCTAATCAATCGCATGCCAAGTCGTATTCTTGATGGAAAGACACCTTTTGAAATGCTTTATGGAAAGAAACCCGAACTCCAAAATTTGAGGGTTTTCGGTTGTTTATGCTACGTGACTACAGTGGGGCCTCGGGATAAAATGAGTCCCCGGGCTCGTAAATGTGTATTCATGGGGTATGCAAACCTGAAGAAAGGATATCGGATCTATGAACCATCCACTGGGGATTTCTTTATAAGCAGGGATGTTATTTTTCATGAAGATATATTCCCCTTTCATGAAGAATCATCTTCTTCTCAAAAATCGGATCAGAATACAAATGATCATCATTTCCTTTCTGAAGAAGACTTATCTCCTGGACAATCCTACATTATTGCACCTACCGAGCATCAAGAAGAAGCTGTTACATCTGACAAGCCTTCTGCACAAACAACAGCTATGGATGAATCAAATATGCCAGAGTCTGCAATAAATGAGGAAAATTCCAATTTTTCTCCAGAGACAGTTCCTCCGACCATAGAGGATACATCCAGAAATGAAGAATCCATTATCGTTCCACAGCAGGATGCACCTCGACGATCCGGGCGTGTTAGCCGTCCACCTACATGGACGAGAGATTATGTATGTGCCTCCTCAAACTCATCAGGTACTCGTTATCCTATTTCTTCATATGTGTCTTTTCATCGGCTGTCTTCGGAGCACATGTGCTGCATTAGTCGAGTATCTGAGGAGCAGGAACCATCCCATTATTATGAAGCAGTAAAAGATCAGCGATGGCAGAAAGCTATGAAGGATGAAATTCATGCCCTGATGGAAAATCGTACATGGGACATTGTCCCATTACCCTCTCATCGAAAGCCAATTGGTTGCAAGTGGGTGTACAAAATTAAATATAAGGCAGATGGTTCCATCGAGAGATTTAAAGCTCGATTAGTGGCCAAAGGTTTTACTCAGCGAGAAGGTTTCGATTACCATGAAACATTTTCCCCAGTCGCGAAAGATGTCACGGTTCGCACCTTTCTATCAGTTGCAGCATGTCGTGACTTGTCCCTACACCAGATGGATGTCAACAATGCCTTTCTGCATGGTGACTTAGATGAAGAGATCTATATGGAGCTTCCACCGGGTTTACGGAGACAGGGGGAGTCCAAGGTATGTCGCCTCCGTAAATCCCTATATGGCCTCAAACAGGCGTCACGTCAATGGTACGCCAAATTCACCAATGCACTCATTGCTACAGGATTCAAACAGTCCAAACACGATTATGCTCTCTTCACATGGACAAAAGGTATGTCATCTATTTACTTGATAATATATGTTGATGACATACTCATTATGGGAAATGATGAACCTGCTGTGAGAAAACTCAAGGAATATTTGCACTCTACTTTCCACATTAAGGACTTAGGGTCACCAAAGTATTTTCTTGGAATTGAGATAGCTCGCTCAGACCAAGGGATATCTCTTAGCCAGCGAAAATATGTTCTGGAAATCATATCAGAAGCAGGTTTGTCAGGGTGTAAGCCAGCAGTTATTCCCATTGAACAAAATGTGAAGTTGACTACAGCTGAATATGATAAGGGGCTCAAATCCGAGATTGATGATCCGTTGCTCAAGGACCCATTAATTTATCAGCGATTAGTTGGCAAGCTCATTTACCTCACCATGACCAGACCAGACATTTGTTTTGCAGTTCAGACACTGAGTCAATTCATGCACAATCCCAAACAGTCTCATATGAATGCAGCTTTGAAGGTTGTGAAGTATTTAAAGAAATGTCCGGGACTGGGAATTCTACTTTCTCGTAAATGCAATATGGAAATGACAGCTTATTGCGACTCAGACTATGCGACTTGCCCCATGAGTCGAAGATCTATCTCCGGTTTCTGCATTAAATTTGGAGACTCATTGCTTTCATGGAAAACGAAGAAACAGTCCACTGTGTCTTTATCATCCGCTGAAGCTGAATATCGATCCATGGCCAAAACTGTTTGTGAAGTAATTTGGCTACGAGGATTACTCTCGGACCTTGGAATACGAATTAAGGGATCAACTTTACTGTTTTGTGACAACGATTCTGCACTGAAGCTTGCAGCAAATCCTGTGTTACATGAAAGAACGAAGCACATAGAAGTTGATTGCCATTTCACCAGAGAGAAGATCCAAGAAGGTATAATTGAAACAAGAGGAATCAGAACCACTGAGCAGCCGGCGGATATGTTCACCAAACCCCTATGTCAAAGGCAGCATACATATCTTCTGAGCAAGCTTGGTGTCTTAGACATATACAAGCCACCAGCTTGAGGGGGAGTGTTGGAAGATATGTCTGAGGATATCTTCAGAATATACTAATTGTAATTAAGTCAAGTTAGGATTAGATTTGATATACATAGTATAGAGTATATAATCTTTCCTTCTTATTGTCTTTTCCTTTCACTATATATTGCTACTTCTGTACATGGTTCAATACATAGAAGAAATACAGAAAACCCTTCTACAATTTCTTTCTCGTGCCGATTCTTCCTTGTCTTCATTGCATTCTCCTTATATTCTTTCATATTTAAAATGAATACTGCAATTCATTTAACAAGTCAGAATTTCCTGTTAATAAAGTGAAATATATTTTATTAAGTAGCTTCTACATAGGGGTGAGTATGGTTCAGATTGGGCCAGTCCATCTCCTAATTCTGGGACCAACTTACATAGTATTGGTCCTTAATTTTCGGGATTGAGGACCAACCCTATTGAGTGTGGGATAAAGGACCAAACCAACCCAATGGGTTTGGTCTAATTCTAGGGTCAACCCATAATCAATTGATAATTTTTTTGTTTCATTATTTGTATTGACTAAAAAGGCTAATCTCCTATTTCAAATTATATATCCATTGATAATGTGGCATTGAGTAAATAATTTATAAATAATGGTATATATTCAACAAATTTAAGATAGGGCAAAAGTAGAAATTTCACACTTGCTAAAAGTAAGAAATCACAAAAATCATTGAGATTGCTCATAGAGCCGCGAAGTGAGCGTTGCTCATGAGTGAAGAGGGTTAGGGGTTTGTTTCCTTTTAGTTTACTCGATGATGAGCAAGGTAAACATAGAGTGGCGAGTGCCGCAAGTTGCAAGCAATGAGTGGCAAGTAGCAAGCAGGGCAAGTGAAGCGAGCGTTGAGTAGTGAGCGAGGTGAGCATCAAACAACGAGCGGTCAGAGGCGAGTGGAGCGAGTGTTTAACGGTAAGCGGGGTGAATGTTGAACTGCGAGCGAGGCGAATGTTGAACTGCGAGTGGGGTGAGGTTGCTCACAATCGAAATTGTTTCTTTAACTTTACTCGGAAAATTGAAGACTAAAAGGACAAAGAACAAAAAGAGAAAAGAGTACTAGAGGAGGAGGATGCCGTTTGAGTTAATGTTTACTTTTTAGAATAAATAAAAAAAATATTATAAATAATATATTACATATAATATATACAGTCAGGGTTGGTCCAAATTTGACTAGCCCTAAACTCCCAAGATTGAGGACCAACTCACACAATATTGGTCCAGGGATTTTAGGACTAAAGAACAATCCAGTCCCCCTTGAAATCAGAACAGGATCGATAAGGTTGAGCCAATCCAGGGTCAACCCTAGACCCATCCTGGACCGATGCTCACCCCTACTTCTACATGTGAAAGTAAAGTACCTTTGACATAACGAAGAGAGTGATGTTACCAACCCTTAAACACCCCCCGGGGGAAAAAATAAAGAAAAAAAGGTTCTTCACATCAACAACTTGCTTCAATAGTCCTCAATGGCGCAGTAACATGGACAACTCCATGCTAGCAATATTTAGAAGCAATCAGCCGGAGGATTATCATTGAAATTTGACATAAAGATTATAGGACTACATTTGTAAAATTAAAAAAGTTTAGGACTAAATTGGAATGTGTATAATATATTTAGGATTAAATTGGTAAAATTCCCCACTGATAATCTCAAGTTGAGCCAGCGATGGAACCTACTAACACGGTGTTAACATTGTTAAGCATTTGATGATGTTTAAAGGCCGTTAGAAATTTGACTTTCCGCGCTCTCTCTCACTCCAATGCTTAACCAGACATCCTGATTATCCACATCAGCAAAAATCGACCAACATAAAATTTAATGATAGGATTAATTATGGAGCATTTTAAAACGTACAATAATGATTTGGAAAAAAAAAAATACATGGGCGGGGACAAGAGTATGGGGGAATACTAGTAGGATTTTGCCTTTTTCTTGTTGTCTCGAATTGCCCTTTATGTGTTTGACTCTCAAATTTTTATTCGACTTTGGTTTTGATATTCAGAATACCAATGATTGGGTTCATTGTTGGATGCTATCACAAATACAATCATCCTCAATTTGGTGGAATAAACTATTACGTTTGTTGTCGTGCTAGGCAAAATGGTGGAATGCTGCACCTTTTTTTTTTTTTTTAGCGAAATAAAAATAACATTCATTAAACTCGAGCCACTTTACAAGAGTAAAAAGCATCAAAACACATGATCTCCCAAAGAGGGGAAGGGGGGTTAACAACCCAATTGAGGGGAAGGGTCTTACATCTAGAGGTTTTTACAACCCAGTCCGCCAATCTATTTGAAGTATGAGGCCAAAAAACTATTTTTGAACTCTCAAAAAGGGCCAACAGGCTAATGCATTCAGAGATAAGTGGTTCAACAGCCCAAGGACAGAGAGAAGAATCTTTTAGACAACTCACCAACGATGAACAGTCAGACTCTAGCATTAACTTTAGATGAGGTCAATCAGCAAAGTGATGGAGAGCATAAAGACAAGCAAGGATTTCGGCTTGAAAGGCAGAAGATGCTCGAACTAGTCGCGCGAGGCCTTCCGTCAATCTTCCTTTTGAATCACGGCACACAAATGCAATTACCCCTTCCGTGGTCCCTAAGAGGTGAGATCCATCGATGTTTATCTTCAACGAATCCGAGTTTGGTGGTCTCCACCTTGATTGTAAGTTTTGTGAGATGGCCCCACGTTCCAAGTTGCTTCTAGTGAAATGCTGCACTTGAGAGGGCGAGAATCTGGAACATAAATAGTTGTGTAGATGTAATATGGATGGATTTAACAACCTTGACTCTTACATTATTGTTTGTTATGCAGTACTTGATTTTCTCCTAGTTGAACATCAAGATTTCCTTGTGTTGTCATATCACCGTGATAATACTTGTACCCCCACTTCATAATATCTTGTCATTCGTCACTGTATCATGTACGGTCTACTCTGTACAGTCCGAATAGTGCACATGGCAATATCACATTATTTACCACATCTATAGATAAAATTACCAAAAATATTCTAAAATTATTATATTTATGCTAATTTAATTCTGAAGTTTTTAATTAGATTAATTTGATCATATATCTTTTAATTATAATAATAGTATTTCAACTATTAGACAATAAGGATAATAGAATCAAAGTGCGTGCCTCATCATCATTGTCAATATCAACTAAACTTAATTGACCAATAAGCACATTGAATTCATTAATATGCTTGGCAACCGGCACACCTTCTCCCATTTTAAAGTAAAATAGACGTTGTATCAAGTAAACCTTGTTAGTTGTAAAGGACTTCTCATTTCTCATATATGTTTGCCAAAGGCATTAATCAATCCCATAGTGGTATTCTTTTTCACATTAACATATGCGATATTATAAGCTAATGTCTACCAAATAACACTCAACTTTGTTTTACTAGCAAATCATAGTTAGCTTGCCATATCGAGCTTGGCTTTTACCCAAACAAAGGTAATTGCAAATTCATCTATTACAAATAAACCTCCATTTGAAACGTTTTAGAAATTGAAATAATTCCCAACAAATCTATTGATTTTCAATTTTTCTTCCTCCATCGCCATTGATTCACTTGAACTAAGCCAAACTTGTCTCTGATGCTAGTTGTTGAGAATAAAACATATGATTGAACAGTAAAGTAAATAAAGCATGAAAATAAATCAAACACCAAATTTATGAAATTCAGTTAGTAGAACCTACTCCACAAAGAGAGTAGCACGAGATTACATTATAGATTAAGTGACACAATAGAGATTGCAATCACACTTAAGTCACTTAAATACTTTCAGTAATTTTTAGCCCTATTGTATCCAGTAACTCTTAATGTATAGCATCTACAATTTCTCACAAAATAATCTCGCAATTTCATAAAGAAATTCACAAATCTTATCACAGGATTTGTTGACTTGAACACCAAAAGCTCCTCTTGGATTCTCGAAACCTTTTCAAATTAGTAAACTGCTCAAAGTATGAAATCTACTCAAATTATGAAAACTACTTGGTTTAGGTGTCCTTCACATGTTCAAACTCAGGCCATATTCTCAACAAGTAATATGGTAAAAAAAATATGAAACAAAATGCAAAGGGTACATTTCATAACATTTTTATTTCTGGGAACAATTTATATTCAGAAATAGTCTATTCCCAAGTTGAGTTTTTGAGCTAAAGAACGCGTTTGATAATTGTACAAAATTTCTATTTCTGGAATAGAAAAAGAACATTAATGCATTTGGTATGACCTTGAAATTTTTTATTCCTGATTATTTTTCATTTAATTATAAAAAGTGTTAGCAGAGACACATAAATAAAATTGGACTTTTGTAAGAATTTAATTGATCAAATATTCTAAGTCGGTCTTAGAAAATCCAATGTAATAGTTAGTTAAAGATAAATGGCTAGAAATAACAGTAGAGAATCACACTGTTTTCACAAAGTGAGGAGGTTGACAATAAATCTTTAGACATTACAATAAATAGGTGCATGGACCTTTTGAACTTTTTTTTTCCTACAAGAAGAAGAGCAAGCATTGCTTGGTGGAATGGGCAATGGCGGAACAATTGAGGATGGAGGCAATCCTTGGTGTGCTTATTTACCTTTGAGCAATGTTAGAAATCCATGGAGCACTGGCTTATTCAACTACGATGAATACAAGACAAATGGTAATGTAAAAGACTTATTCAGAACCATCTAATTTTCTATTAAAATAGAATTGCAGATGATCTTACAGGATGTTTCCAACATAATCTTAAGGGAAGAAGATTGAAATTGATTATGTAAAGACAAGTATTAGGTTATGTTGAGTTTATTTTTCTAAAATGACCTTATTTTTCTTTTTGTTCCCTAGATAAAAGAAGTAGGATTTTTTAATGCTTGATAATTGATGTTATCAAATGGGTTTCTATTTTTTTTTTGTTTCAATAAATAAAAGAACAGAAAAATTGAGAAACAGAAATGTTACCAAACGAGATCTAACCTACCAACTACATAATAAATCAAATGCGTCCTATAACTTAAGAAAAGTATAATGATGATCAACCTTGGTGGATAGCACATGGTCTCTACATACCGAGGAAAATAGTTTTATCATTGCCACAAGAAATCTCACTCTCTTCGTTATGAGAAAGGTACTTCACTTTCCCATCTAGAATCAAATCGATTAGACATATTGAGCTTGGTTAAGATAGACCTCTTTTGACGTGTCAACGAATTGCCATATTCATCTAATGATTGACAAAAGATTATTTTATGGAACATTCATAGGAGACATGAGACATGCTCCTCCTGCGTCGCCTCGGCCAACTGTTTCCATTTTAGTAGGTTGTACGAACTCAACGACAGGAGTATATCACTGGGGGATGCTGACTATATGAGAGGCGGACAAGAGGGAAGCCGAGGAGGTAGGTGGTCCTCTCTTCTTGCCTGTGGATGGCCTCTCGGGTTAACTTGTATGGTCCCTTCTTTTTCCTCATTGAATCCCTCGTCGTTTATTTTATTTTTCACTCCTCACTCCTCAATCTTGACATGGACGTCCATTTCAGACCACCTGCGAGCAAAGGGAGGTGCATCTATCAAGAATGCAAGAAATAATAATGGCAGCTCGGATATTAAAAGGATCGGACCAGAGATTGTTCTTTACGGCACTTATTGACATCCCTTAAACGGATGAGCATGGATAATTGATGAAATGCTCCTGACAATCCTAACGCAAATGACCTTAGGGTTGCGCATGGTAACCATTCTATTTCTATTTCTGGAATAGATTTATATTCCATACCTATTTCTGGAATAAAAATCCGTTTGATAAAATGATTTCATTTTCCTATTTCTGGAATAGATTTCCATTCCAGAAATAGGTTTAGAGTAGAAATCAGAAACAAAATTTTTTTACTTTTCTATTTCTGGAATGAAAATCAGAAATTATTTCTCTCTTTTTTTCTTCTCTTCTTGCCATCCGCCGCTAACCACTACCACCACCCTCGCCGGTCGCCGGCCACCGCCGCCACCACTTGAGAATGTGAAATTTTATTAATTACCAAACGAATTTCTATTCCAAGAATAGAAATTTTTTGCCGTTATCAAACATGTTTTTTGGCTAAAAGACTCTTTTAGAAATAGAAATAGAAAAATCTATTTTTCTTCCAAAAATGTTATCATTCGCGCCCTAGGTGGCCAACCTGCCGTTCCTAATATTTATAAGACATTCTTTAATCCTAAGTATATTCCATCACCAGATTGATTATGCAAGATAAATGATATTTTATCAAAGAGTTCATGAATGATTTTGAACAAAAGAATTGAGAAAAAAAATAAAAAGATTAAAGACTTTGATTTTCGGGAACGACGGTGACATTTCACCTAAGGTAAAATAGAGTGATATGCATCGCGCTCCATTTTGAGCAGAGCACGTTCCCCTGTTTCGAAAAGACCATCTACCTCGCATGATTCATTGCTAACGCGTTTGCATTCTCCTAATACGGCCACCTCAATCATCTCTGCTTTCCTCAGCTTCCGCCAAGCTCTCATGGACCTCGGATTCCTATGGAGCATCTATCTTTCGCTGCACCGGAGTTAGGGGCAGTGATGTGCTCTATGCTTTACCAGGCGCAAGTGCAGTACATCACTATCCGAGGCCAGCACAGCGCGTGGAAATTTGCCCTTTGTCCAGAGCTGCATCCGTTGACCAAGAAAGCGACCTCCTGCAAATTGCTCTTTTTCTCGTAGATCCTTGTTTTCTCCCCAAAACAAATCCTCAATTAGTTATGCTATAAATCGGTAAATAAGTCGACCAAAAAGAAAAATGGGTAAATGAGTAAGTTAATTGATTATTTTTTAACGTATTTTAACTTTTCAATTTGGATCTATTCTATTTTATAAACAATCTTGTGATAAAAAAGTGTAAATCATATATTATTTTCTCTTTTCAAATATTTATGTACAATTTCTTCGTATTGTGTCTGATTTCTCTAACTAATTTGAAATTCATTTATTTTGGCATATGGCATTTTACAAAATATTTCTAAACGTGAATTTTTGAAATGCTTGTACTTTTACCATCATGTAAGATGTCAAATATAAAGGTCGCTCCGAATCACGCGAGTCCACCTGACAAGTACTCGTATATGTGGCGTAACGAACCTTCCTCCTATGTTCATGATCCTTTTTGCCCCTTTTTCTTTTGGTGGGTCGGGGGCGGTTTTTATGGTTTGGGGAGGCGGGTGGTCGAGTCGACACACCTCTCTCTCTCTCTCTAGCTAGCAAGAAATGGATGTGGAGGACTTCATTCTTGAACTCTCTGGAGGAATGGATCCGTCGGAAATTTTTAACGGCATCGAGGATGGAGAACCGTTGAACCTCAATCACAGAGAAGACACTGTGGATGGAGCGAACACGGAACTAACAGATCCTACTCCTTCTGCGGCTGTTTTCGCAGAGGCGGCAGCGGTGGAGGGAGAGAACCAGAGAGCCCTTCTCGACCATGGAGGACCGTGGGACTTCTGTGGCGGAGACAACGCCGTGGAAGGAACGAACACTGAACTAATAGAGTCTGCGGCTGTTCCGGGGGCGGTGGCACAGGCCCAGATCCCTGTCATCGATGACTTCTGCCTCAACACGATCACCGATGAAAAGGAAGCCATGGACAATCTAATCCGCGATTTCCAGTCCCAAGACGACATCGATGTCTACTTATACAACTCCGACCAGCACCAAGAGGTCGAGCACACAGCGGATGATGGGAATCAGGCCGACAATGATTTCGAGGAGGCGATGGAGACTCATGAACATGCCTCCAACAACCTGGCGGACTCCAGGGTCTCTGGCATCCACTGTCGCAACCACAGAGCCGGCGATACTGAGACTGTGGTCTCAAGCCAGCTGTTCAGCACTCATTCTTACAACCATAGGAAAGATGAGCTCGATCGCTTCAGCAGCCAGGTTACTCAACACTCTCCAATTTCAGCAAAACTTTTTCTTTTTTGCGTTGCAATTTGGGCCGCCCATTTCGTTTTGCTTAGACCACAAATTTGCCGTAGAAAACCATCTATTTTGCACGTATGTAGTACATTAAAAAAAAAAAATCTAATGATATTCAAGATAAAAAAAGAGAGAGGAAATTCATGGGGTTATTGGCTGCCTGGTATCTTGCCGGAGGTGTGGTTCCCAGCGGGTACAAGGATCTTGAGGCGGTAAGTGAGACGGGAAACCGCCGGAGAAGGCATTGCCATTTAGGTAGAGGGAGTTGAGGTTGACTCGGCCGGAGAGGTCGGGGACATTGCCGGAGATGGAGTCGTCCTCGAGGCTGAGGACGGTGTTCGCGTTCCCTTCTCGCCATGGCAGTGAGTTGAGAGGGTCGACGGCAAACTCGAGAGCTAGCAGAGCCTCGGCATCGCCTGATCTGACGGTGGGAACGAGGACGGATAGAGGGAAGAACAAGAGCAAGAGGAGAGAGCAGTACCCTCAAAGGAAAGACCTCATTTTTCGAATCTTGATCGATGTGCTATAGTTGAATCAGTGTGGATACAAAAGATTGGGTTTTAATTGATCTCTTTTTCTACCTCCCTTACTCTATGTTTTTCTTAATCCTGTGTATAATGATTGATGAATTAACAACTATCAATCGAACTTATTCTTTCATTTGAATTGGTATTTTTGCTTACCTTCGTGTATTGAAACTTAGGAAAGTGCTTTATAAACATATGTATAAAAAGAACAAATTTCATTTAACTCCTTCATCTCCATGCTTACTGTAACTAGTTATTTCAGTTTTCTGCTAGCAGTTTTAACTATAACTTCAGCTCTCTTTATTGGTCTGATCAAGATACGATTTATTTGAAATTAATTGAATGAACACAACACATAAAAAGAAATCTTTCTGTGCTATTCATAGCCTCTATGATTTGTCACTGTGAAGAAGAAGAAGACCAAATGTCTGTCGCAACGTGAAGAGAGCCGTTCATTATGATGTGATGTGGAGGGAGAGAGAAGACCCGCATATTTGGGTCATTTTCAGAAAAGCTAAGTTGCAGAAAGGGCAATTGGAGAAAAAAAAAAACGTAAACACCAGAAGTTGCAGTTGCAGAGTGGGAGAGAGAGCTCCAATGGTGGGAGTGGGACTGGAAGCTCTCTCTCTCTTCAGGCATTATTGGAACTAGATAACCCTAAATATATATCTAGCCAAAGAAATAAAAAGATAAAGGAGAAAAGGAATAAAAAGCCATGAAAAAAGGAAATCCAGAAAGAGGAATGTTGTGCTCTAACCTGAACTACTGTAATAGGTAGTTACTTTGAAGTCAAGTAACGTATGCTATATATATATATATTGTTCTCTGGTAAGACATCGTTGGATTTCTCAGGCAGACAAAATCATAGACTAGCATTTCCTTGTACTGAAACTCCCATATTGTTCTCTTCATTTGTATCAAATTCTTTCTTGTCCTGGAATCAATAGGAACATAGCTTGATCAACCACAAATTGAGTCAGGAAACATCTTGCGCCACATTGCCCAAGGCAATTGGGGAAGAAGATGAAGCGCAATCTAATTCTGCAAATATAGACCGAGAGGAGCCCATGTCTGACCCCATGGTGCCGAGAGTGGGGCTGGAGTTCCATTCAATGGACGTGGTATATGATTTTTATAGCAACTATGCTAAACAAACAGGTTTCAGGGTGAGAAAGGGAAAACAGAATTACTCAAAATTAAACGGGAACATCACGGGAAAGTACTTCTTATGCTCTTGCGAAGGCAAAAAATCCATGAAACAGATCGAAAAGCTGACAGGGTACAAAAGACCGGACAAGAGAACAGGTTGTGGAGCTTATATCAAGTGCGTGGTAAGAGATAGAAAGTGGAAGATCTCAGAGGTCGTTCTAGAGCATAATCAAGAATGTCTTGCTATCAACCAAGGAAGAGCGGAAGATTCATGTGCGATGATGGTTCATTCGACAGACAAGATTGTGGACGAAGCTAGGACAGTTGGAGAACAGGCTCTTGCTTCTGATGTAGGTTGTAGTGACGTCTCACAAGGCACACGGAAAAATCAGACAATGCTTGAGCCCAAGGATACTCAAGACTTAATTGATCACTTCAAGAATAGGCAGATTGAAGATCCTTCCTTTTTTTACACAGCGCAAGTAAAAGCGGCATCTGGCATGGCGAATTTTTTTTGGAGGGATAGCCGGTCTAAGATCGATTATGAGCATTTCGGGGATGTTCTGGTCCTGGAGACAACTGGAATCAACAAGTATGACATGATCTGTGCTGTATTTTGGGGACTTAATCATCACCGGCAGTGCATCATATTCGGATGTGCTTTCTTGATGGATCAGACAGTGAGTTCATTAAATTGGTTGCTCCAGAGTTTCCTTGGAGCGACGAGTTCTCACAAACCGCAGACGATCATTACTGAACCGAGCGAAGAAATTGCCGATGCCTTAAGGGTAGTCTTGCCAAAGACATCCCATTGTTTGTCATTTTGGTCCATCTTGAATGGTTTTAGGAAGAACCTGCCTGCTTTGAGTTACCCATCCAGTGTCGACAACCTCTTCATGGAGTGTATCTTCCATGTCCACTCGAGGGAAGAATTCGAGTCAAAGTGGAATTTTTTCGTAGGAAAGTACAAGCTGCACGAACACAGGTGGCTTGCTTCTTTGTACAGAATGCACGAGAAATGGTCTCATGCTTTCACAAAGAACATGTTCTCAGCCGGCTTAATCTCAATACAAAATGATGAGAATGCTTGTACTATTTTTGAGGATCTCTCCTGCGATACCATGACACTATCCCAAATTGCACAATGGTGTGAAAGGATGGCCAAGGACATGTGCCGGAAAGAATCTCTGGAGGACATGCATTGCGAGAAAATCTCGGCGAATTTGCAATCCCGGATTCCAGTGGAGAAAGAAGCTGAACGCTTGTATACTAGACCGATCTTTGACCTGTTTCGGGAGGAGTTGAGCAATATCTTATCACTGGCAATCGAAGAAATCGGGGGCAAGGCGACTGTTCGTGAGTTTAAGTTAACCGAACAAGGTAGCACGAAGACAAACATTGTGAAGTTTGAGCCTTCCAATTCAACATTGTTATGTAGCTGTGGGAAGTTCGAGTCGGTCGGTATTTTATGCTTTCATTCTTTGAAAGTACTCAACTTCATGAATATATTCCATATACCGCCTCGTTACTTACTAAAACGATGGACAAAATCTGCCAAAGACAGCCTTCCGATGGACACCCCCAGCGCAGGGACTGCATGTGACGGAGGTTCGGATAATTTGTTTATGGGTGAGTTTATGCGACAGGCTTCACATGTTGCCCATATGTCTGTAAATGAGAAGAGGAAGAGGGTAGCTATGGCGATTATGAAAGAAGCATTCGAGCGCATTGCCAAGGTTCCGAAAATGGAAGAAGTTACAGTTGCTCTTGACAATTCAGAAAGTAATGATGATATGGATCAGACTATTTAGGATTATGCTTTCAGAACACAAATTCAGAAGGACAACGTAGCTAAATCTGGGATAAGATGTTCGAGAGTGAAACGTAAAGTTTTAAGGCCAAGGAGCAGCTGGAAAACGTTTAGTCTTTTCCTTACCAATTTGTTTCTTAAGTTCACTACCCCATGTTTGCAATTCCACATTAGAATGCATTATCTCAGTAGGATTAGTCTTCTCTTATAGTAACTATTATTACCATTAAGAACGACAAATAAGAATTACTCATTGGTCCAAACCATGAACTCTTTTTTCGCCTTAGCAGGATACGCTGGACAATCGAACAGGGGATCGACCCAATCAGGTCCAAAACGGGCCTACCTACGAGCTCAGAGCCTCCAACGTCCATGTCTGGCCGACTTGGGAAACATGCGTATTGACATGAAAGAGGTAATTGGCGTACATATCGATATTTAGGATAGCGGTCAGTGCATGAATTCAACAGCCAATCATTCAGTTTCCGAGTTCTGTTTTTGTGGCTGCCCGCAACAAATCATTCAACTTCATGTATCGAGAATCATGTCGTGAACACTTCCAGTCGATGCAAGCATCCCCCAAATGTCACCGAATGGATTCGTGGGGCGGCCATCATGGGAATTCTGCCTCCATTACGATACTGTTCTGTTTCCTAGTGATTCGTCCGTGAAACTTGCCCGGTCCGAACGCGTTTTATAGGGCAAGCAAAATGCTCATAGTACTCCTGGCCTGGGAAATGTAAAAGCTTAGCTCAGTCGCCAAAGGGCTGAATATCCTGGCTGCTCGCTCTCGCACGAAGCAACTTTTTCATTCGCTCTTTTTGCTTTTTGACTTTTTTTGACTTTTTTTTGTCTTTTAATGTTAGCTGGGCCCAACAAATGAGGCGGACCCGACCAACGGGACGACATTATCGAGCATAATTTTTACTTACATGATCGCAACGAATTTAGCTCGTAAAATTCATGTTGCGAACATAAATCTATCTTCCCTCTCTCCATTCGCCTCTCTTCTAGCAACGATGAACCCAAAAATCATAAGAAAAACAGTAAACTTTACCATTGTCTAACCTAATACGCGATGGCTTCTGTCAAACAGCAGTGATTTCTCTCTCTACGTTTGTCCTCTTGAACAAGAATTGGAGTTGCGAAAATAAACCCATCAAAGAAAAAAGGTAATTCAATAAGAAATTTTCAAATATTCCTTAAAGAAAAGGTAACGAGGGGATTATAAATATCTATCATTTTCAATATTCCTCAAAAAAAAAAAAATGAAAGAAAATCTAACACTCGTGCTCCTATTTTATTAAGGAGAAATAGAAGATGGATGGCATAATGGAAGATGCTACGTAAATCACTATTGGCATACAAATCTCATTTGGAGATTTATGTAACAAATTGGGAGTGTTCATTTAATGAAGTAGGTCATAACTGATATCAAACGAGAGTTTGACAAATCAAATCTCTTAATGCGCACACCATATTTACAATGTGATTAGGCATCTCCCATCCAAGGTCTAAATGAGCCTAAAGCAAAAAACGTTACACGTTCGGATCGATTGGCAGATGATCTCAAATTTATCGGTCCGGTCGACGAAATTCTGCATCGTGTTAAAGCACAGAGAAAGCAACCGCCATGCCACCGACAAATGTGCCCTTGCCGGGTTTAGACCGGGAGATCGCTTTCGTGGTCCACGGACGCCGCGCCAGACAAGAGCAAGTTTCCACGCGTTGTCCCGGTCTCGGATGATGTACTGATCTTGCATTTGAGAAGCATGGAGCCCACCAGTGCCCCAACTCCCACAGAGAGAAAGATGTATGCTACATAGGAGTACGTGGTCCATGAGCTGGGCAGAAGCAGAGTAACCAGAGACGCCAGCGACAACGACCCGAGCAACAGCGTCGCGCGCTCGAGCGCTTGGCCATAGGCACCGGGGAGGAACGAATCGGGAAGGTACGCATCCTTCAGAAGATAGGCGAGGCAGCTCGCAAGCAAGCAGGCGATGCTGAAGCCCATGGTCACCGGGTGCGTCCTATATGGAGAAGCGCCGGCCCCGCCATACTTCAACTGGAGTAAGCTTAGGAAGATCGGAGTGAAACAAATCACGACAGGGTTGATTTTGTTGGAAATAGCCCGCTCGTCTTTGGCTGACCATGAGTGGTAGGAATAGTAGTTCGATTGTTTGATCCATACGAACGAAATGTTTGGGAATACTACTCTTGGACCTTGGGCATTCGGTTCCGATGATCTTGGAGTGGTTGCCATTCGAGACAGGGATATAGAATATATGAATTTGATGAATTTAGGATATATTTGGAGCAAGGGAGATGAAACAAAAAGGAAATCGAAGAGGGAAGCGAGTTATGTGCAAAATAAATCGTTGAACATATATATAGACCATTGATGGAGCATGAAGTTCGGTACTAATTCTTAAGAAAAAAACTTGGACGATCTAAAAGATGGGTGGGGGTGTGAATCTAAGGAGGGTAACCGTTGAGGTGGCCGAACTAGGAAGATGCAACACCTCAATGTACTATGCAAAGTATGTGGTCTTTTACAGACCCGACAAGAAAATAAGAAAAGAAAAGAAAAAAGTAGGTAGTCTTTCCAAAACATGGGGAACCTGCACTGCTCAAAATAGGGGAGGATGGATATCACTCTATTTTTCCCAAGGTGAAATGTCGTCTTAGGTCTTTATGCTTTAGTCCAAAAAATTCAAAAATGTCCGTCTTTTATTTATTTTTTTTCAAAATCATCCCTATGCTTTTTCAAAAGTCACCCATAGTTAATCCGACGATGAAATACACTGACATGGCATCGGTGCCGATAGAAATTTACCAATTTTGCTTTATGCCATTTTAATATATGTTGAGTTGGAATATTTTTTTATCTTCTTCTTCGTCCACTTGAACCCCCCCAAATCCAAACAAAAACCCACAAAATCTAATATTTCCACCCATGCAAAACCCTCAAGCGGCCACGGCTGCAAGGTCATGAAGCTTGAGCGGCCATGGTCGAGCTGGACCAAACTTGAATGACCATGGCTGAGCTCAGTGAAGCTCGAGTAGCCATGGCAGTTGGAGGGTGAGCTCGAAGTAGCTCTAGCACCATGGCCGCGAGCTGGAAGAAATTCCAACACTACGGCCACAAGCTCAATGTAGCATGATACATAGCATGATACATGCTTGTCTTGTCGATTGCATACTAAGTATGGTCATGCAGAATCATTTCATATCATTATGTACTACTGCTACATCATATTGGGCTATTTGTTGATGTAATTGTTAAATAATTTTCACTATCACTATACAACATTATCTTGCTTTCTATCTATGATATTTAGGAGTGATTGATTTCAGGATAGATGTATTTCAGATCTAGAACTTGGAACCTATCATATTTATCTTGTAACCAACCCTGAGACCTACTCTATTTGTCTGGTCCAATCCTAGGTTCAACTTGGGAACTAATTTCCTTTTTCTTTTTGCTTCATTTAAAAAAAAAAAAGTCTTACAAATAGTAGTTGTAGCAAAATAATATGAGCAACAAAACAACTCAATATAAAAAATTGATACAAAACAAATATGAATATAAAGCGATAGGGAAGTTAAGCACATTTAAGATAATAAATAATCTTCTTCCAACTTCAAAAAGCATGTTACAACCGATTTCCTAGTGGGTGAGTATGTTCAACACCCCCAAACAAGGAATCTACTCACACAATACTAGTTCTAAATATTTGGAATCAAGAACCGACCTGTTTCCACTAGAATTGGAGACTGGACCTATTTCTATGGGTGATCCAATCTAAACCCAAAGTAGAACCGAACTAGTTGCACATCCCTAATGTCTTCCTAGATATGGTGCTTGCATGTGCTAGTACATATGTATCTCAATCATCTTGTTCATCATGTTTAAAGGACCGATTTCCTAAGAGACATCCAATTTTAAGTCTAATTCTAATTCTATCCTAAACTTTTATTTTATCCAAAGAAAAATATTAACTTTAACTCTAATCCAAAATCTACACCAACCTTTAAAAATTGCCATTGGTAGTTTGATGTGGCATTTCCACGTCGATAATAGATCCACATCAACAAGATGACTTGAAAAATTATCTCCAAAATAAAACTGTTATTTAATATGAGAATTGGGGAAATTAAAGGCTACTAACGGTGATTTCTAGATAGAGGGCTAATGAGGGAAAATTTGGGACTAAAGTTAATGCTAGTGATTTTTTTAGGATCAAAAAAAATTTCAAGATAGACTTAAGACTAAACCTAAAATTGAGAGCTTTTTTTCAACAAAAAAGAATTCAAATAGATTTGGATTGGACCAAAAGTTGTGATTTTTTTAGACAAAAATAGTTTCGGTCAAAGTTGAAATTGAACCTAAAGTTAGAAGGTTTTCGGGAATGAGGTATGTTTAAAAGTCATTTAATGCATGCATCCTTGTGCTATGTCATCTATCATACATGCATATCTGACCCAATATATATATCATACATGCATGCGTTCTGAGAGTAGAGTAGAATGTCATCTTGATGCCCCCATCGTCAGGTGATGCAGGCAACATGCGCATCATGCTCACATGCATGGCATTCATTTTCAATAAAAAAAGAATGTGTTGACACAGACCAACCCTGGGGTCGGGTCGCTGTCCATGCTTGATGCGACTGTTTTCACTGTATCAATACTTTATATTTTCAAAACTCGGAGAAAACTTTATATCCATTATATGTGAATAACACTCGATAAAGAGCACCTTAAGAAAATTTTGACTGAAAAATATGGTACCGAAAAGGCCCGGGTGCTAAACTTCCCCACTCATCACCGTCTTGGGGGTGCAAGCTGCTGTTTTGGCTTTTCACATTCCAAATAGGTGCACCTCCCTTTTGCCCAAAGGTGGTCTGAACGATGTTAAGATGAGGACTAGAACTGAAAATCGACGAGGGACTCGTTGAGCAGAACAATGCCTTTCCCAAGAGAGCATCCACTTAAAAAAGACCTATCTCCTCTTATTCTCCTCAAGTTCTCTCAATTAGCATCAGCCAGTTGTGCACTCTTTAGTCATTTAATTAAATACAAACCACTAAAAGTAAAAGAAAAACGTTTGATCGAGCTGATGCGCGCGTGATGTGTCTTCCATGTGAAACTTTGACCAAATTAATCCTCTGACAGATTTTAGGTGTGTTACTGGAAAATCCCTTGACAGGCCAAAAGTTTTATTTTTTATTGATCTTACTGTAACTCTTAGATTTTTACTCTGTCTTCTTACAAAGAATGAAATTTGAAATCCACACTTGAAACTAAATCGTTTCCATCTCAATTCCTTAAGAAACCGAGGATTCAAACCTCACCTCCCCTTCCCATGTGGGAAGAATGGCTACTGGGGTGAAACCTAGAAGAACAAAACCGTGAAAGTAGACAATATCATCATGAGTAGGGCCAACCTTATAAATGGTATCAAACATTTTATTTAATCAAGTGAAAATACGCTCACTCACTATATTCCAGATGTGAAACTTAAAAAAAAGTTGAAAATTGAGTCGATGAAATGTTGCTTTTCATTGATATGTTGTGCAATATATATAGAGAAATCATCACCTATAATTATGTGAAAGTTAAAGATTAAAGATAACAATTTTTTCTATAAGAAAATTGAATAAAAGGTCAATCAAAAAAAATCTTCAAATGATCAACTCATTACAAATTTTGCTTGATATGTCATCTTCATGCTGATTTGTACAAGATTCTACACTGCAACTATTCTAATTTTTTTTCCTTTTGATTTGTTACTTCAATACTCCCCTTCAAACTAGTCAATGGTGAGGACTAGAGACTGAGTTTGATTCATAAACCAGCAAAACCTATCTCGAGTCAATGGTTTGGTGAAAATAGCAACAACTTGTAAGGAAGATGGAACATAATGAGTAATAATAGAATGAAATGCCACTTTTTTCCCGAACAAATTGATTGTTGATCTCGATGTGCTTTGTCCAAGCATGAAAACTTGGAATAGTTGGGAGACGCAATGCGGACATGTTGTATGAGGAAAGTAATCCCAATGTCACGCACAATGTATGAAATCCAAGTGAGCTCAACAACTATGAAAGCAAGAGCTCAGTATTCAGCTTTAGCTATGGAGTGAACCATAGTAACTTGTTTCTTGGCCCACCATGAAATACAATTGGATCCAAGAAAGTACAATAACTAGTGGTAGAACGTCGGGTGAGTTTGCACCTAGCCCAATTTGCATATGCAAAGCCAAATAAAAGGAGAGAACTATGAGACAAATGCGAAGCCCAAGGTGTAAAGTACCATGAACATATCGCATAATACGTTTTACCATCTAATAGTGAGTAATAGTAGGGGACTACATATGTTGGCAAACTATGTTAACTACAGGCAAACGATCTGGATGAATGAGGGTAAGGTACTAATAGTGCCTATAAAGATTCAAAAATGGGATGGATCAGCATAGGGCTTACCACCATGCTTGAGGGGTGGTTGTTTGATACCTATTGGAGTAGCACTTTTGGGTCCAATGAGGACCTTTGCAAATGAAGCAAGGGGATGGTAGAGGTTGATCGAACTTGCTCTTGTCAAACTATGCCTAGGGTCGACCCCTTTAGAAGGGTGGTTTGGACGATCCTTCTCCCCATGACTTGTCTCAACCACCATGTTTTTCTGGCCACAAGGAGGGTCTCCATCCTCATCCTCATCCTCATGGTGTCGATCCACTTTCCAATCCCTTGCTTTTGATCTTGTAATTTCGGCTTTGGTGAAGTCAGTGAGGGACTTGGCCATGGTTGGCGTCTTTGAGATATTCCGGACGTCCTTATACTTGAGCTTGAGTTGCGTTCATGGCTTTGGTCCATCCATGAAAGTTTCAAGAGCCTCTTCGTCCCCTGGATTGGGAATTTAGAGTTTGAGCTTAGTGGATTCTTTGATATACTCTCAGACCATACCTTGTTGTTTGAGGCAAGGGAGCTTGCTACAAGCTTCTTATTGAGCAAACTTAGAGAAGAGGTATTCTTGAAAACTCTTCACAGAGTCATCCCACGTATTGATGGGACTGGCACCGCGTTTGGTTTCATTGCACTTATGGTGCCACCAAAGCATTGTGTTGTCACAAAGGAACGTAGCAATAGTTCATAACTTGGCCAACTTGTCTTGGATGTTGACGACACCAAGAAGTTGTCCACCTCTTTGTTGGATTGGTTGCCTTTGAATTTTTTTGGCTTCAGCACCTCTAGCTTGGGTACCCTTTGAGTGGGCATTGTTCCGTTCATAATTCTCATTTTGCATAGAGCGAGGTCAGTCTTGAGCTCTTGGATCTCCGCCTTCATAGCTTCGACCTTGGCTTTTCAGGGATTGTCCTCTTCAAGCTATTGGACTCTTTCCTTTAATACATCATTCAACGCTTCGAGGGCTTCGTCCTTGTCATGCAAAGGTGCCATGGCCTCATTCATGACGTTTTGTGAAGTCATGATGAAGCATGACATTGACCTCCATGATGCAGTCTCTCACTTTGTTGAGCCCTTCCATAAGCTCGGCCATGGCACTCCTCATTTGTAGGAGCTTTTCATCAAGCCAAACACAACATCCATCAAGGCATCCCTTCTCTTTGCTTGGCGGCGGGTCTCTTTGACTTGGATGACCTCTCCATCTATAACAGTGTCTTGGCTTGGCATTTTCTCGACCAATTGGTGCTCCTCGATCTCTTGGAATGGATCTCTCTACTTGCTCCATATCACTTGTCACAGACCGATCGTATGGGATTGTATAGCAACTTAGGATTTCTTGGATCATTTGGATTGCTGGAGCACCTAAGCTAAGCATTTCTTTGGGGATTGATTGCTCACTTGCTCACTTGGATCGTAGAAAGAGAAAGTTCTAGAGAAAGAAGCTCTAGAAGAAAAAGGAATTTTGTTACCAAATGGTTGGATAATTACAAGTGGGAGGTCACCCCATCTTATACTAAAAGCCCTCTCGTTACAACTATTTATTGACTTTTGATCTAGTAGATTGTATCTCTCGACCTAGCAACTACCAGCATTTATGTCGAGAGAACTCTAGAACCCAGCATAAGTGCTGTCTTGCCCATCCTCATGAGCGTTCCGAAACCCTAGTGGAAACCCTAGGCGATCTTGGCCAGTCTTCTTTGATCATGCACAGTCCTTTGGTCACGGGAACCTTGAGATCGTGACACATGCACAATCATGTCATATCTTTATGTACTATTGCTACGTCATCTTAAGCTATTAGTGACAAATTGTTAAATCATCTTCACTATCACTATGCAATGTTATCTTGTTTTCTATGTATAATATTTAGGAGTGATCAGTTTCAAGAGAAGTGTGTTTCAGAACTAGAACCGAAAACCTATCCTATTTGTCTTGGAACCAATCTTGGAACATATTCTATTTGTTTGGTCTGATTCTTGGATCAACTTAAGAACTAGTGTTTTTTTTTTTTTGGCTTCATTTTTTTTAAAATCAGACAAATAGTAGTTATAGCAAAATTGTGTGTGCAACAAAATGACTTAAAAAAAAAATGAATACAAAACATAAATGAATATAAAGTAATAGGGAAGTTAAGCTCATTTAAGAATAATAAATAATCTTCTTCCAACTTCACAAAACATGTTCTAATCAATTCCCAAGTGAGTGGGTAGGTTAAACAACCCAAACTAGGAACCTACTCACACAGTACTAATTTCAAAAGTTTGGAATCGAAAATAGACCTATTTCCACTAGAATTGGGAGCTAGACCTATTTCTATGGGCAATCCAGTATGGCTCTAGAGTAGAACCAAACTGGTTGCACAACCATAATGTTATCCTAGATATGGTACTCACGCATACTAGTACATATGTATCTCAATTGTCTTTCTCATCATGTTTAAAGGCCCAATTTCCTAAAAGACACCCGATTTTAAGTCTAGTTCCAATTTTGTCCCAAACTTTTTTTTATCTAACAAAAATTATCAATTTTAACTCTAATCCCAAATCTACACCAAACTTTTTTTTGTCTAAATACAAATTATCAACTTTCAATCTAAGCTCAAATTTGCCCATGTTAATCCTCCATCCAAAAATTGCCATTAGTTGTTTAGCGGGGCATTTCCACGTCGGTAACAGATCCACATCAGCAAGGTGACGTGAAAAATTATCTCCAAAATGAAACTATTCTTTAATATGAAAATTAGGGAAATTAAGGACGAATTATGACAATTTTTGGACAAAGGGCTAATAGCAACAAATTGAGGACTAAAGTTAACGCTAATGATTTTTTTAGGATAAAAAGAGTATGAGACAAATTTGATATTGAATCTAAAATTGCAAGCTTTTTTTAGATGAAAGAGTTTTGGGCAGATTTGAATTGAACCTAAAGTTAAGATTTTCTAAAACAAAAGGTAGTTTAAATCAGAGTTGAGATTGACCTTAAAATTGGAGAGATTTCATGTGATTAGATCTGATTAAAAGTCATTTTATGCATCCTTGTGTTATCAAACAATGCATATTTGACCAAAAACTAATCTATCATGCATGCATGTGCCATGAGCAGAGTAGAATGTCATCGTGATGGCCCCATCAGGTAATGCCATCAACATGCGCATCATGCTCACGTGCATAGCATTCATTTTCAATAGAAAGAATTTGTTGACGCCCACCACTTCTGGGGTCGGGTCACTGTCCAAAAGAAAACTTTATATCCATTATATGTGAAGAACGGTTAAATAAAGAGCACATTAAAAAAATTTCCAATGAAAAATATGGTACCAAAATGGCGTCAGGGGTGCTACACTTCCCCGCCCATCGCAGTCGCGGTGGTGCAAACTGCGGTTTTGGCTTTTCACATTCCTAATAGGTGCACCTACGTTTTGCCCAAAGGTGGTCTGAACGATATTGAGATGAGGATTGAGAAGTGAAAGGAGGGACTCGATGAGCAGAACAATGCCTTTCCCAATAGAGCATCCACTTGGGTAAAGAAAGACCACCTATCTCCTCTTCTTCTCCTCAAGTCCTCTCAATTAGCATCAGCCAATTGTACACTCTTAAGTCATTTAATTAATACAAAACACTAAATGTAAAACCTTTGATCGAGGTGACGCGCTTGATATGTCACCAAATTAATCCCTTGTCAGATTTCAGGTACATTCCTGAAAAAACCCTTGACAGGTCAAAAGTTTTATTTAGTCAATCCAAATATGTTGACTGATTAGGTTCTAGATGTGAAAGTAAAGTTCCTTTCCCATGACAAAGGGGAAAATAAAAAAGAATTTTCTTGGCAATGACAAAACTATAGTGATCATTGAGTTGATCATCGCTAAATAGCTTACTTACCTTTCTCGAATTACAACATGCATTCCCTGTTGCACTTTGATTTCTTTCATAAATAGAATCCTAACGCAAACTCTATAACACATCGCCTCTCCCTAGGCTTTTCGTGAATGGCATATGTTTGCTCAACAGGAATACATCTTCCGTCTTTTCTAAGAGTCATGCTTGGGATGTCGTAGTAGATGGCATCTCCACGTATAATTCGAGAGCCTTCTCTAATACCATTTGCTATGGTCTGGGTCAATTAGCTCACAATCGGTCTTGACAAGGGTATTCTAGCACAAACTTCCCAACATCACTTGCGCCATCCAATTATGTCGCTGACGTTGCATCCCTTGTGCTTGTCTTGGGATTGCGGAGTTCATCTCCATGCCTTCATGGAATTGGAAAATGTTGGACCACGGCAATATTGCTCCTATACTCGATGATGGGTGTGATGTTTGGACGTCACATCACTACTCTTGTCGTGCCCTCCAATAAAACGTTTTTAAATTTACTTGGCTCATTCTTTATCAAATATGACGTCACTAGGCCTCTTTGTATTTTTGACCCAATTACAAAAAGAATTAATAACACCAAAAAACTAGAACTAATATATTTATGAAAAATTTATCATAAATTAATGTTTGACCCCAAAAAACTTCATAACAGTACAACTATAATAAATTTACCCTCTATTAGTATTCGTTAAATTTCTAAGTTGGATGATACGTGATAATTGATAAATATAATACTTTAAATACGCTCCGTTTGTCATAAATATATTAGTTTACGATTTTTGTGATAGCGATTAATTTAACAAAAATTAATAAATGATAAATTTATCATAAATATATTAATTTTGAATTTTTGATATTCCAAAAACTCAAAATGAGGTAAGGGTTTTTTATCATATTAAAGCTTCCAAAAAAGGTGAGAAAATATCATTGGAAATTTTTTTTCTCTCTCCACGGATGTGTATTATTTCTTCTTACCGCGTTTTCGATTTTGTTCGCACGAATCGACCCACCAAGTGTGTGAGGTATGAAAGAAATGAACCCTCCTACGTTCTTTCTCCCCCGCCTTTTTCTCTATCCCTCTCGCAAAACCCACTCGCTTTAGCGGATTCCTCTTTTGACGGGGCGACCGAAAGTTTGAGGACGAACCAAGAAATGGATCATCCATCGGAGTTCTTTCCCGGAGGGAAACAAGCGAACCCCAAGCCGACAGAGTCTGATCCTTATGCGTCTGACTTCTCGACGGAATTCTCAGCGACCACCGGGAGCCCTCTCATTCGGGGCTTGTTCGACCAGGGTACGTCATTGGACGCCTGGGTCTATGACTTCCTCTCCAACCCTAACCAGGACGGAGGGGTTGAGCACGCAGTGAAGTTGACTAATGAACATTGCACCAACGGCGAAACTGACGCCTGGGTCTCAGGCATCCACTGTCACAACACCAGATCCAGCGGCACGGAGGCGGTGAACTCAAGCCAGCAGTTCAACTCTCACTCTTTCGACCATCGGAAAGATGAGCTTGATCGCTTCAGGAAACAGGTAATCACCAGTCGCCAATTTCAGAGATATTTATATTTACTCTTCTTCCGTAGCACTAATTTTTTCACAGAATGCAAAAAGCGTTTGCCACAAGGACTTAAGTTTAAAAAAAGAAACAGAAAAAGAAAAAAAAGAACGAAAGTGGAAGCACAGATCTGGCCCTTCGAAGCCTGAAAGCTCAGCAGCGCGAAGCTCAGGTAGGCGATGGCCTGTCGCTGAGGTCACGCGACCTCAAGCGACCCAGATCTAACCCTTCGATGGTTGGGGCAACCCAGGCGATGGCCCCTGAGGTTACGTAACCACAGGCGAGCTTTGACCTGGGCAACCCTCAAATTGGGAAGCCTCGACCTCGACCTCGGCGACCTGGACCTCAGCGCCTCAGCCACCAGCGAATGGATGTAGAGTGTATGAGAAAGAAGATGGACAGTTGTTTTTTTGTTTTTCTTCATGAGGGCAAGATTAGAATACGAAAACATCAGTGAGGCAAGATTGTAAAAAAAAAATGGTTTTAAATATTCTAGACAGTTTGATCAAATTTTAATTTGTGTCCGTCTTTATTAACACCTTTTTTTTTCAAGCCAATTTTTAAAATTTTAGGCTTGTTATTTTTGGCTGTTTGGAATTACTTTCCTTGTTCTTTATGTTCCTTATTCTTTTGCTTTTATTCTGTGAAGTTTAACAGGTTAGTTCCTTTGAAGTCAATTAATGTGTGCTTTTTCTTAGCCAAGAAATTTATTATGTGATGTTTAATCTTGGGTTCTTAGCCGGTTTAGGTACATTTTATTCCCAACATTTCTACCAGATGCATACAAATATTGTTCTCTTTTCAGACATCTTTATATTTCTCGGGACAAGAATATAAAGCCATAGACTAGGCATTCTGTTATTTTCTTCTACTGAAACTCCATTTTGTTCTGTTCATCCGTATCCAATCCAATCTTCTCCTGGAATCAACAGAAATATAGCTCGATCAATCACAAATCGAGTCAGGGAGCATCTTGCTCAACATTGCCAGAAGGGATTGGCGACGAAGATGAAATACAATCGAAGGACGTCCTCGGGGACCCAAGGGAGGGGATGGTCTTCTCTTCAGAAAAGGAAGTACATGATTTTTACTCCAACTATGCTAAAAAAGAAGGTTTCAATGTGAGAAGGGGAAAAGCAGAGTACTTGCCATCAGACAAGTCCGTCCTCAAGGCGAAGTACTTCTTATGCACTAGCCAAGGCCACAAGTCCAAAGAGCAGATCAAAAAGCCAACGCGGTATAAAAGACAAGACACTAGAACAGGTTGTGCTGCTATGATCAAGTGCACTGTAAATGATGGAACGTGGATGATCTCGAAGGTTGTTCTCGAGCATAATCACACTCTCGAGAGAAGTGCTGATGGCATCTCGGGGAGAGCAGAAGGTTCACACGTGATGACGTCTCTTTCGACAGGCAAAATTGCCGATGAGATTACGCCTATTGTTTCCAACGTGAATCACAGTGATGTCTCACAAGGCACATATAAGAGTCACCCAATGCCTGGGTCTGATGATACTCAGAAGTTAATTGATTACTTCAAGAATATGCAGATCGAAGATCCTTTCTTTTTTCACACGACGCAAGTAGAAGCGGCACAGGGCATGGCAAATTTTTTCTGGAGGGATAGCCAGTCGAAGGTTGATTACATGCATTTCGGGGATGTTCTGGTCCTGGACACAAGAACTAGGATTAACAAGTATGACATGATTTGTGCAGCATTTTGGGGGCTTAATCATCACCGGCAGCGTATCATATTTGGATGGGCTGTGTTGGTCAATCAAACTTCATTCAATTGGTTACTCCAAAGTTTCCTTGAAGCAATGAGCTGGCGGAAACCACGGACGATCATTACTGATGTTAGCAAAGAAATTGCCAATGCCTTGACGGCTGTCTTACCAGAGACCCGCCATTGTCTGCCCGCTTGGTCTATCTGGAGCAGTTCCTGTGAGTACCTTCTTCCTTTGGTTGACCAGGTTGACCGACCTGGTCTTGGCGACCTCTTTAGCGAGTTAGTCTTTTCAGTCCATTCACAGGAAGAGTTCGACTCAAAGTGGAAGTCCTTTATAGGAAAGTTCAAGTTGCACGAAGATGTGCGGCTCGCTTCTTTGTATAGAACGCGGGAGAAATGGTCTCATGCATTCACGAAAAACGCCTTCTCTGCCAGCCTACTCTCGATTAGAAACCTTGAAAATGCACGTGCTGTTTTCGGGAATCTCTCCCTTGAGACAATGACACTGTATCAAATTGCACTCCGGTGTGAGGAGGCAGCCAAGCACATGCGCATGGAAGAATTGAAGGAAGACACGGACTGCGAGAAAGACATGGAGAATTTGGTAGATAGGAGTCCGATGATGATGAAAGATGCTCAACGCTTGTATACTCGACCGATCTTCAAGATGTTCCAAGGGGAGTTCATCAATAGCCTATCTCTGGTAATCGAAGAGAGTGGGACCACGGCAACTCACTGTAAGTTTAAGTTGACTGAAGAAGACACCAAGATACACACCGTTGAGTTTGATCCTTCCAATTTGACATTAGCATGTAGTTGTGGGCAGTTTGAGTCGGTTGGCATTTTATGTTTTCATGCTTTGAAAGTACTCAACTACAAGAATATATTCAAGATACCAACTTATCACTTATTGAAACGTTGGACAAAATCTGCCAAAGACAGCCTACCAGTGAGCACCTCCAACATAGGGATTGCAGACAATGGAAATCCGATCAATTCGTTTCACGATAAGTTTATGCAAGGGGCCTCGCATGTTGCACATGTATGTACAACTAAGAAGAGGAAGAATATGGCTTTGAAGTTTATATATTTGACATTAGAGCACATTGCAAAGACTCCGAGAACAGAAGAAGTTGCGGATGCTGTTGAAGATTCAGACGGTAACAATGATATGGGCCAGACTATTTGAGATGATGCTCTTGAAATACAACTCGACCAAGAGAATGAAGACAGGTTAGTCTCCTTACCAATTTGTTTCTTAAGTTCACTGTACCGTATGTGCACTTCAACATTAGAATGCAATATCTCAGTAACGCTAGTGTCTCCTCCTCACCAGTTTGTTTCTTAAGTTCACGGTACCGTACGTGGACTTCAACATTAGAATGCAATACAATATTTCAGTAGCACGAGTCTTTTCTTATAGTAACTTTCTAAAGTTCCTATGTACGAGCTCAGATGACTCCAACATCCATGTTTGACCGACGTTCAGAACATGCAGATTGACATGAAAGAGGCAATCGGCGGGTCGATGTTTAGGACAGCAGACGGTGCATGAATTCAATAGCCAACCATCCAGTTTCAGAATACTGTTTCTTGGCTGCTCTCAACAAATCATTCGACTTCTGTTGCGACCTTCTTGATATTGCTTCATTAAGATTTCTCATTTAAATTATGCTATTTATTTTTTTTGCTTCGGAGTCGCTACCAACGTATTATGAGCCGATTAGAAGCCAAGTAAGACTTGATACTTACATGAAGCAGAGATTCATGAGTTTAGCGACTTGATTATGCTATATACATAATGTCCAGTTGGGTAACTTTTTCTCTTTTATGAAAAAGATTCATCCAATTGTTTTTTATGTTTATTTATTTTATATATGCAAAATCTATATTGGCATGCGTAAGTGCACCAACAATAAAACTTAAATCAATCAATAATAGAGCAAATAAAGTATGAGAAATTAATAATGGCCACATTATACAACGATTCGTTATTAAGTCCAGGAAAGGATCCGGTGAGCTACGTGTAAAAAATAAACGTGCACTAAACTAAACCAATAAATATTAATTGCTTGATGATGAAAATTTATTCTAAACTATGTGAGATAGAACGAGTCATAAGTTAACTAGTCCAATGATGCAATAATCACACAAATGCAATTTATATGTTTTTATTATTTTATTTATTCATTTCTTAAAAAAAATCGTTACCATGCAATTGCATATTTATGACTACATGGTCAAAAACTAATAGAAGTCATATATGTCCGACTTTAGGACTCCATTGAAGCTAAAACGCAAGCACGAAGAAAGGGGATCGATGAACCTCACCTCGATGGACGTCAAGAAAACGTGAATTGGACGCGCGTTCGGAAATCACCTCCGTTGATTTCCTCAGTGTTGGATGGCTGCTCACGGTTTGAATCAATTCAAGCCAACGCCTCGTGTCACACGCCTGGACTCCTACAATTATAGAGGAAATGACATGACCATCTTCCTATCTAAAAGACCTAAACCTCGGACACAAACAATGACCTAAACCTACAATCCAAAAATTTATCAATCTATATATGTGATAAAAGAGGGAATTTGTTACGGAACCAAATTCTAAAATATGCCAAAAACAATATATACTTCGCCAAACTAGGAACCAAACCAAAGCAAATATCATTAAGACATATCCAACTATTTAAAGTCATATCCTTAATTTGACCACCAAAAGTTCTCCGTTTATCACTCTTGATGTATTTGTTGCTAACTCAAAAACCCGATAAAGATTTATCATGAACGATATGAGCAACCTTGGCCAAATAAGTAGTAGATATCTCTATTAAGCAAATCGAGTATCCGCTACACATATTTATAATATATTATTTAGAAAGTCAATTATCCAAACCCCAAACGTAATATACAAACGGCACCAAAAATCAGTTACATCTTTTTCAACAAAACTTTGTATGTATCAAAGATTCTCATCCAATCGACAATATCATAGCGAATATGACCAATCTATTCTATTGATTAATCTCAAATCACAAGTGTGTTAATAGACCCCCATAATTTGTAGGGCGCCATTAATTGATTTGAAACTAATGTATACAAATACAAGTGTTCATTTAATTAAGTAGGTCATAATTGATATCCGACAGGAGTTTCACACATCAAAGTCAATAATGTGCTCACAAATTTACATTAGAGTCGGGCATCCCCAATCTGAGACCTGCATGACTCGACCAAGCAGGCAATGCCGAAGCACATGGTCACCGGGTGCATCCTTTATGGAGAAGCGTTGGCCCCGCCATGCTTCAATTGGAGTAGGCTTAGGAAAATCAGCGTGAAACAGAGGACGACGGGGTTGATTTTGTTGGAAATAGTCCGTTCGTCCTAGGCCGACCATGAGTGGTAGTGATAGCAGTTTGAGTGTCTAATCAACAAGAGTGAAATGTTCGTGAACACTACTCTAGGACCAAGCGGTTCCGAGTCCGATGATCTTAGAGTGCTTGCCATTTAAGTTGGGGTATATTTAAATTTAGTGAAGGAAAAAGCATCAAAAAAATTCTAAATCTATTGCATTTGTACCAATTCAGTCGTAAGCTTTTCCATTTGACCAATTTAGTCTTGAACCTTTTCATATTGATACCAATTCAATTATTTGACCAATTTAGGCTAGAAATGGTGAACATGGACGCCGGCCATCCTAGTAGCATCACCGGTGTTGACCTAGATATTTTTTAATAAATTTTCAATTTATTATTCTTTATTATTATTTTTCCTTTCTTTTTTTTCCCATTCTTTTTTCTTTGATCTATGGCCAGTACTAGTTATGGCCAATAATAGGCCACAGGTGAGCACTGGCAAGGGCATTGTGGCCCTCACTAGCCACAAGTGAGGGTCGCTCTTGTCAAATTTGGCGAGGGCACAACCCTCACAAATCAGTTGCTGGCCATAGACCAAAGAAAAAAAGAGTAGGAAAGAAAAAGGGAAGAAAAAGGAAAAAAGGAAAAAAATTTAAAAATTCTAAAAATTCTAAAATGTCCATGTCAAGGCTGTGATGCCAAGTAGGATGGATGGCCTCCACGTCATCGATTTTTGGCCTAAATTAGTCGGATTGACTGAATTGCTATCAATTTGAAAAAGTTTAGAATAAAATTAGTACAAATACAATATGTTTATGACATTTTTGGTACTTCTCCCATTTAATGAAACTAGAAAGAAATCGAAGAGGGAAGAGAGAAGCGTGGTTTTGTGGAAAATAAGTCCCTGAACATATTTATGGAAGTTTGGATGATCTACATTTGACCACAGCAATTTGATGGGCTGTGAACCTGAGGAGTCGAACAATTGAGGTGGTCGGACTAGGAAGATGCAACAACCGTTGGTAGGTGGTCTTTCCAAAATAGGGGAACATGCTCTCTCCAATATTAGGGAGGATGCACGTCGTTTTTTTAAAGGTGAAATGTAACTGTTGGTATCTATTCTTTAGTCCAAAATCCAAAAGTATTGGTATTTTTGTTTTACCAAAATTGTCTCCATTCTCTACAAAAAATGTGACCAGTCATCTGTCTCTCTCTCATTTTAATTTCTATGATAGCAAAAATGGCAATTCCATATAAAAAAATTTTTGGCCAATCACATTAGGACATGTGTATTTTGACATCTAACTCAGCAATCCAGCTGTCCACATTAGTAAAAATCGACCGACAATAGAAAAATGGAACTTAAAGAAAAACGGCAAATGGATTTTAGAAGTAAAAGGATAGTATTGAACCCGAAAAATGTACAAGCCGGGTTTGAATTTTTGGGCAAGATTACGGGGACTAATGGTATCATGCACTGTTTTCTTAATTATGTCAACTCTCGAATTTTTCTTCAACTTTGGTTTTAATTTTCAAAAAACTAATGACCAGGTTCATTAATAATCTTGCTACAATGGATGCTATCGCAAATACATTCTTACTCAATTAGACGGAACTAATTATTTTTTATTTTGGTCAGAAAAGATAGCCAAATCATTCATATTAAAGAGGTGATAAGTATACCAAGTGAGCTTATGAACATAACAAATTCCAAAAGACTTGAGATGGGTTGAAAACCCAATCAAGTGGAAGAGTGTTATGGATTTGGGCTTGAACAACTCAGTCCGCGATTTTGTTTTGTGTCCATGCTCAGTGAGCGAGCCGAAGGCCTTGTACTTTGATAAGCAAATTGTTGCATTCTTTGGTCAGCTCGTGGACTCGGCGACAAGTGTTGAATTCTTGATGGTGCGAGTCTGGAACCATGGACAATCGTGTGGACTGATTGCCGATGGGCTTACAATCTTTGATTATGTCATCGTGTGTTCCGTGGTTTCTTGCATTCGGCTTCTTGCCCGTAATGATCTCTCCGTGTCATTGTATCATCAATTCATCGTGATACGACTTGTATCCGGCTTCATTATATCTTGCTTTTCATCACTTTATCCCACATGGTCCAAATATTAATATTAATATCACAAAAAATTTCAAATTAATACGCATATAATAAAATTACCCTAATTAATTTTGATCACAAAAAATTTCAAACTAATACATTTATGATAATACTCAAAATTAATTTTTTTGACATTAAAAAATCTTAAACTGGTATGCTTATGATAAATTTATCCTAAACAAATTTTTTAACAAGCAAAAACTCCAAACTAGTAATTTGTGACAAATTTACCTTTGTTAGTTTTCGTTAAATTAAATTAATACCACGAAAAAATAATATGCAAATAAAGGATATTTCCCCAAATTGGTACACCTGTCAACTGCCGTATATTATCAAATTTAGTAATTTGATAGTAAAATATAACAAAAACTAATATAAGATAAATATGTTACCGATGTATCAGTTTAGGTTATTTTATAATAAAAAAAATGTTACAAGAGCTTTTTTGGGGATGAGAACCTTCGTTGGCATCAAAGCCAGGTTTCAGTGGACCCGGATGCACGTTAAGCCTTTGGAAAAAGAAGTCCCACATTGCTTCTCCCAAGCCAAACCCTCTATTTAAAAGCCTTCGAGACTGTCCTCACCTTAAAAGAGCTTTTTTTAGGATAAGAACCTTAATCAATTTAATTAAATTTATTATATATATATATAATAATTTGAGGTTTTTTGTGATATTAATTTTTAAATATTTATTTTTGTGACATTGCACTGTTTATGGGGTTTTGTTAAATCATTAATGCAAGTCATTGGAAAAGTTGGTGTTGTCAATTGCATACTTTGTCAACTGCATCCTTTTTACATCATGCACAATCAGGTAATATCCTTACGTACTATTTCTACATTGTAACATCCTGAATTTCGACCCATTTCGGGATGGATGAAATGGTTAATTTATCAATGCACTGTTAGTTACGTTTACTCTGAGTTGGCCTCTCACGAGTTAACTAACTGTTCGGCAAGGCAATTAAGGATCGGTACGCGTACGACTAGTGAATTTAATCAGGGATAGGCCGCTCGACCATAAGGATCAAAGAGGAATAATACTACACGGTTGCAGGCCAATTAGCGAACGGAAATAAATCGAGTCGGCAAAAATACGAGGTCAGATTGCAGGTGATTCCGCACGACTTCGATATTAATTGCGGACGACGTTAAACTGATTTCCTTTTTGGCCATGTACTCAGTGTGAGCAATTAACTTCTCGTGATTACATGACAACCGAGAATTGCCCTAATTCGAATGCACGATTGTGGATTGAAAAGTTATCAACCACGGGTCAAACGCGCGAGAGCCCCTAAACACCGCCCGAAAGTTAGGTCGTACTAAAGTCGCGATTGATTGATTTTAACTACGAATTTCAATCCGGTATCGGGTATCAAATTTTAAAGGGTGTCGAGACTAAAATTGGACGTGTCTCATTGATTCTCGAATTTTTTGGTAAGCCCGAATTATTGGAAAAGGATTCAACGGACCGAGTTTTGGAGCCAAATATTTGGGAATTTGTGCTTCAGGGGCAAAAAGACCAAATTGCCCTTTCTAGAAGCTTTTTAGGATTTTGTCTTGTTCTCTTTTCTTTTTCTTTTTTCTTTTCCCCCATTTCCCCTCCGCACGTTCTTTCTCTCTTTCCCCCTCACGTTTACACCCCCGCCCCNCCCGCTTGCCCTTATCCTCTCTCTTTTCTCCCCCTTTGACCGGTCTTCTCTTCTTATCTCTTTCTTCTTTTGCCCCACTTGCCCGACAAGCCCATGTGGGCATCTCTCTCTCTCTCTCTCTCTCTTCTGCGCGCAGCTTCCCCAGCACGTTCCCCTCTGCAACTTCTCTTCTTTCTTCTTCTCCGCTGGCCTTCTCCCTCGCCGAAGCTGCTGCTGCTTTGCTTCCCCGCCGGCGAGACCAACAACCACCCCATCACCGCCGCAGGTCCGCCGTCTCACCAGCTCGCCGTCGATCCGCCGACCTCGAGCTAAACCGGCTCCGCCTAGCTGTCCTCCTCTCCTCTCTCCTCTGTCTGCCGTTGTTGAGCCGGCCAGCCAACCGCCTAGACGCCGGAGCAGCGAGCTGCTGCCTCGCCGTCGCTCGGCCACCACCATCCCTCGCCCGACCACCCCAGCTCGAGCCACCGCTGCCTCCGCCTGTCTTCCGCTCCCGGCTCCTCTGGCCGTGACCAGGAGAAGCGGCCAGTAGCTTCGCCGCCGCCGGTCACCGCCGTAGGCCCGTCGGGGGACCGTTCCCGAGCTCCTCCGCCGCGCCAGAGCCACCCCCGACCTGCTGCCATCCCCCGGGCCAGCTGCACCGCCCCTCCTTCTCCCTTTCCAGCTTCTGTCCAACTTCGCCGGAGCCACCGCCTGGTCGCCGGAGCTGCTGGCCGCCGTCCGGAGCTGCCGGGCCGCCCACCAGCCAGCCCCGTGCTGCCGGTTCCTTTGTTCCTCAGCTTGTCGTCGCGTGGACAGCCGCCCTCGGCCGAGACCCGGTCCCAAGCCGCCTCGTCTCGACGCGCTGGAAGTTCCTGGGCGTTCCCCTCGCCGCCGCCATAGCGCTCGTGTCGTCGGAATCGCTAAACCATGAGTCGATTTCCTAATTCTTATTTAGGGGTTAATCTTGCTTAGGAGTAGTTTGATTAGTTTAATTATCGATTAGTATTTTGGATGATGATTATTAGTGTTTTAATACTATTTGATTAAGCTTTGCTTAGCTTAGTGTTAAGCATGGTTATGATTAATAAATGTTAATATTATTATTTTTATATAATAATAATAATTTATTATTTTCGGAATTATTAATTAAATTAATTTTATAATTTCGAATTATTAATAGTAATATTGTTATTACTATTCATTGCCGAAAATTAATTATTTTTGGAGAAAATAATTAATTGTGATTATTTATTGGAAATGGTTTTAATTGAGTAATTTTGGGGGAAAATTACTGTAGTCTATTTTTCCAAAGTCAATAGTATTTATATACTATTTTATTAAATGAAATTATTTGGGTTGGATAATTAATTATGGGATTGAAAAATAATTATAAGTATTTTGTGGGACTTGAATTATTTTATCGAAACAATCAACTATAGTATTACATGCTTCTTAAATGAGTATTTTTTAGTATAATTATAGTTTATAATTATTTTTGGGATAATTGAATATTGAGACGTGTGTTTATTTATTATTAAATGTTGAGACACGTGGTTGGGTATCGGAGTATCGTGATGTTGATTGATTGGTCGGAATTGATTAACAGACCGTGACTTGAATTGTTGGTCGTTCCCAAGAATTAGGGAATGTGCGTGATTGAATGCTGATTGGAAATTGAATTTTGGAATTATCGAGTGATACCGCATGACATATTATGTGAGTTATCTGAAATGGCATGTCGCATGGACATGAGCGTATGAGCAATGTTGCATTCACGACCAAGCAAAAGCAAAGACAAGAATGAACTGTTTACTGATGTGTTGCATGATCAGATTAAAGTTGATAGCCCGGTTGAGCCGGATGACCGCCAATCCTTCGGGATTGTGCCGTGACCATTGGGTCGCCTGACAGTGGTCAGATGCGGAGTCGCGGTTGAGGCCGGGCCCATGCTCCTTATGGAATGCCGTCGGTGGGGGAAAGCCCATGACGTCGCCGTGCCTCACGGGGGAGGACGATGCCTGGTTTACAACCAATTGACCGCCAACCATAAGGTTGTGCCGTGGCCTAGAGGGTCGTAATAATCGGAGCATATGTGTGGGTGTGAAACATGAGAAAGTTACGTGAGATGCTCTGATTATTCGTATGCTCCTAATATCGTGATGATTGAATTGACAGTTTCTGCAGGTTGCGTGTGCCAAGGCCAGGTAGGGTCGCTTGTGTTTGCATCTGCTTATTGAACTGTCGTCTGATAATGTTGCTTGAGGTGTGGTATGTGTTGTTTGCCGGAACTAGGTTGCATGGTTAGATTGCTCCCAAGGCGAGCGAAGTTCCTAACCGGGGTTTAGGACTTTGACTTGCTGAGTTTATCTTAACCCGTCGTGGTTAACATTTTTCAGGTCCATAAGATGGAGGATCGATGCGTGTTTCGGCTCGTGGCCGTTTATGAAGGGAGTAGATTAACCTTGGCTTGTTGGTTTCATTGGCTTAATAGGAAGATGCCTGTGGTAAGGGCTTGTACTTGTAAACTTCCTAGGGTTAATCAGTAGATAAATAAAGCGATACTTTTGATGTGTTCTTGTTGGGTTTTCCTGCTATCCCTGTTTTTGTAATTGACCGGGGTTTGTGTTTCGCTTCCGCATGCATTTAATCAAAAGATAAAAATAACAGTCGGCGACGGATCCTGGGGAGTCGCAAATCAAATGACTACAAGAGAACAGAGGTTGCCGCGTGCTCGAGGGTCGGGGCGTGACATACATCATCTGATTCAACCGATGATCATACGTCCTCATCCATTATCCATACGAAATTGTTAAATGACCTTCCAATGATATATTATTTTGGAAAAATTTCAAATAAAGGTCTAAAATACCTTCATTTTTTAAAATAAAAGTCTAAAATAGATATTATTTCAAATAAAAATCTGAAATGCTATTATTTTCTTAAATAAAAACTTGAAGTAGATGTTATCTCAGATAAAAGCCTGAGGTGACATATCACTTTCAAATAAAAGCCTAAGCTCATCAACTGTGAATGACAATTTCGTCTTTTAAATTTTTAAATTTTTTCCTTTCTTTTTTATTTATTCTTTCCTTTCAAAAAAAGCAAAACACAGGCGGGAGGGAGCTACCGCCCCTTCGGTGGTGGGGTGATGGTGATGGCCAGTGAAGCTTCCCGCACTTGGGCAAGGGCTGACAACTCTCGCCCAGCCCAAGATGAGGGCGAGCAACCCTCGCCTAGATTTAGGAGACCTCTCTCGTTTCTAGTGACTAGTCGACGAGGGTTGTTGGCCCTTGCCCAGGCACCAACAACCCCGTCAACCATCGTCGCCACCCCACTAGTGACGGGGCAATGACTCCTGTTTGTTGCTTTTATTTTATTTTTAAGTTTTATTCGTTATAGAAAGGAAAAAAATTAAATAATTAAAATAATTGAAAAGACAAAATTGTCATTCACAACTAATGAGCTCAGACCCTTCTTAAGACTAATATGTTATTTTATGTACTTATTTGAAATGATGTCCACTTTAAGTTTTTATTTAAGAAAATTAGAACACCCGATACCCTTATTTGGAATTTTTCTTATTGTTTTCTATGTATGTCGATCTAATAAATGGTGCTCGCACATGTTGGATGTACATATATCTCCGGAAAATTTAAATAGTTCCTTGAAAATTGCTAGAGAGTGAAATTTGAATTGGGTAGTCCAGCACAACTATATATTCTGACATTTTCTTTTCCTTTTCCATCGGTTGGAGCCATCAATGGGGCTCTGGGAGAAGATGGCGGAGGCGGAGGCTACCGCGTGGTTCGGCGAACAAATAGAGAGAAGCCTTCGCAGGAGGGGAGAAAGAGAGAGGCCTTCCTTCTCTAAATTTTTTAGAAAGGAAAGGGGAAGAGAGTTGGAAAAGCAAGCGAGAGGAGAGAGAAAGTTTAAAGATTTTTGGGACAGTCGATACACGTGGCGAGACTTGAGTGAAGTGTTTTTTTGCTGACATGGCATGTCTCTATCTCTCTCCCTCTTCCCTCTTCACTATGTTTTTATTTTCTTATCTTTTCCTTTTAAAAAAGTATAAAAAAATCTCACATTGCCGCAGGAGATTGGCGACCAACATGAATTGCATTCTACGTCTGGCACTAATACGGACAGAGGAGCTCAAGTCCGATCCCCCAGGTGCCGAGAGTGGGGATGGAGTTCCGTTCAGAGGTGTCCTTGTATGATTATTACTGCAGCTAAACTAAGCAAACCGGTTTCAACGTGAGAAGGGGAAAAATAGAATACCCTGAATCTGACAAGGCCATCATCAGGGCGAAGTACTTCTTATGCTCTTGTCAAGGCCACAAGTCCAAAGAGCAGCTCGCCAAGGCGAGGCAGTACAAAAGACAGGACACGAGAATAGGTTGTGGGGCTAAGATCGAGTGCGTGGTAAACGATGGGACATGGAAGATCTCCAAGGTAGTTCTCAAGCATAGTCACGCTATGACGGCTCGTTCGATGGCAAGATTGCAGACGAAGTTAGGGCAGTCGGGGGGCTCTTGCTTCCAACACGGACCGCACACGAAAGAATGGCTCAAGATCTGCGCTTGAGGAGACTCAAGACTTGATTGATCATTTCAAGTGTCTGGCGAGGTTAGATTGTTGTTCCTGTTACTCATTGAGAGTGGTAGAGGCACGTGACATGGAGAATTTTTTCTGGAGGGATAGCCGGTCCAAGGTCGATTATGAGCATTTCAGCAATCTTCTAGTCCTGGGCACAAGGATTTAGTGCGCGAGGTCAGCATTGATTTTGCACTTAAAAAGGCGAAAGTAGGACAAAAGATCAAGCCAGACTGATATCAAATTGAATATAAGTAGCATAAAAGAGTGGGAACAGTCAAGACTCTCAGGCGGAAATAGTTATCATAGTTGTCAATTGACAGTCGCTGTCAAGCATTGTCTCAGTCGAGTCAAGCCAACACATGGAAACATGAACATATTCGTCCTCCTCCTGCAGAAGATCAAGCCAACATCTCTAGCGCTCTAATGCGAGCTTCGCCAACATTATAGACGGAGCTCATTTTTCGGTCCTCGGCAACTCGGCCCTCCCCAAGAACGACACAGTTTCGCCTCATCACCATCTCATAATTTGCTTTCTACTCATGTGTATCCTATGTTTTGAGCTATTAAGTCACACAACTGGCTAGTCGGTCCATGAGGAAACCGCAGATTCATCTGAGGCCGCTGCAGTAGTCCACACCATCCCAGCTTAACGCATTTTCCTTCCTATGTTTCTAGAGAATTATGGGTCTTGAAATATACAAAAGAAAGTGTTTAGCAAATTCCTATAATGTTTTACAATTGTCACTACCCTTTTCATTTCTAAAATTTACTTAAGAACTTTAGTCGAACATTTCAATTGTCCCACAATTACTTTGGTCTCCTTGATTTCGTGATGTAATTTTTACTTTATTCAAATAATAGCGTAGCTAGACCATACCAAACATGTGTAGTTTTGATCATTTATGTGCATTCATTGAAGAATGATAAAGTTAAAAGTATTTATGCATATATTAATAAAGAAAAAAAATACCCATTGTGAATATAATTAAGTAGCTTGTGAAACAAAACCGTGTTTTGTTTGTTACCTAACATAAAACTATTCTAGCAAAGCCAAATCAATATAAAACCGGGGAGTTCATGTTTCTTCCCACAAAAGAAAGAATAATTTTGAGCGGTTTCAAATAGAGAAATAGGAATAGCAAATTGATTCCGAGATTTTCATTTTCTAAAACCTGATGAGTAAGTCATCCATTCTAAGCAAATTGTTTTTAGGTCATCCATTTCGTTTTTGTTTAATGGACAATCGGATATAAATTTGCCGTGGAAAACCATTTATTTTGCATGTGTGTAGTGTTTGAAACAAATCTAATGGTATTCAAGAAAGATAAATTCATGAGAAATTGACTATTACAACATCCCATTCCCATGTGTCCACGACATTGCAGGAATACCGTGAAAAGTAAATAAATGCAGAGTAAACCATGGTTTGCTATTGTTAATCTCACACTCGTGACTGGCTCCTTTCAAAGGAAAAAAAATTGTCAATTTTGACCAAGATTTGACCAGTCTCTCTTAGTCTGCTTTAATGTTCGAAGCTACACCACTTATCAATTTACCAACCCCACGCAAAACCAACTTCTTGCATGAAACGCGAGAGATGTGATTTCGGTGCCAGAAGTGTGATCTCGGTTCTTGGTGCCTGTTGTGCCTCTCTCGTTTACTCTCTCTATATATGTCTCTTCTTCTCTCAGACCGCCATCCCATCTGTCTCTTCTTCTCTCAACCAACACCCCAGCTCTCCCTCTCGAACAACTCAGATGGTGGTGAATACTAGTGGTGACAATTTTGGCATCCTAGTGATATGTAGACTTGTCAAATAGATGAATCGAGTCGAGTAAAAGTTGATTCGACTCACATTGACCCATTTCTGTAATTGACCACACATTTGATCTTAGCGTGACAACTTGTTCTCATGTCTTGGTTTTTGTATGGCATCATGGGCAATCTACTTTTTGAATTTGTGGCCTTGGCACGAGCATAAGATTTCTCCTGGGCAACGGCCTTGTTTGATGCAAAGTATTCCACTCTTTCCCTTCCTACATTGAAACCAGTTTGTTTAGTATAGGACATGACGGTAAACAAAGCCAAATCCAAGGACAACTCGTGATAGTAGTGCAGTGAATTCGTTTCCTAGTGTCTCTACGCTTTCACGTGGAACGTGGATGTAGAAGTATAAAGAGGGGAGTGGATAGACTTGAGGTCCAAAATCTGACAACGAAGAACACTATGCAGGTTTTGAGAATGGAAGAAATGGAAGGCGATTCAAAGGGTACTAATGATATGGGTTAAGACTAGTTGAGATGATGCGGTCAAACCATGAGAGTGAAATGTCAAGGTTCATTCGGAAACTGGCCACTCATCTCTCCACTTTGTTTTTGATTTCATCAGAAAAAATACAGTAGTGACTGCGTGCTAGTGTAAAAGAGATTGATGTAAAAAATCAAACTTGCAAATCATTGTAATATGTTCGAAGGCACTTTGCTCTATTAAATCTCTAACTGAAATATCTTCTTACATCGAATCAAAGTTCCTGCAACCACATTCGGCAAGTGATTTGCGTGCTATTGTGTGATTTTGGGCTTAGGAAAACCGCAAGGGAGAGACCATGCACACCAATGTTGGCGCATTACTCCGCATCCTCAACAACCTGGTAGAGTTTGGGTTCCAATGCGATGGGATATGTGGCCTCGTTTTCGCTTGGCGTGTGCCTTTTGCCAATTGTCTACAACTCATATTTTCCAAAGTAAATTAATTTCGGAGACTTATGATACATTTGGTAACATTTCTACTTCTTGAAACAATTTTTTTTTGAGAAATGGTTTTTTTTAATTTGTACTCTTTAGAACAATTTCCGAATAAAATAGTTGTTTTGTATAAAAAAAAGTTATATTCTTAAAATAAAAAAGAATAGAAATGCATTTGATATCAACTAACAAAATTTTTATTCTTTTTTTTATGGCGCCGATGATCGGTGGATAGGCGACCCGATGATTGACGACCGGCCGTCGATCGCCGGTCACCATCCGCTGAGTGGAGGGTAGTGGGGGCGACAGCGGGCAACCATCAGCAGTGGTCATGAGTAGCAACAACCCAAGAAATAACTTTCTAAAAATTGTATCTAGAAACAAGAAGTTACTTTTTTCTACTGTTTATTTATATTCAAAATCTATTTTTTACAACAACTTTTTATTCCGGGGAATAAAAATACCAATAAATGTTATCAAACGGATTTATGTTATTTTTCTATTTCAAGGAATAAAAGAAGAAAAGAACAGAAAAATTGGCAAGTTGCCAAACGCACTCATATTGCTCAGCCTACATACAAATTTAAGAAAAAAAAAAAAGGAAAAGAATATGGCACATAACAAATAAGGGAGTTGGATCCTTTGCTAGTATTAGTATTATGATCGTCTGTCCTGTTCACGAGATCGTTACATCGTCAATTTTTTGGAATATACATTACCCGTAAAAGGGTGAGTGTGCATTTTTATGCGAGTACGTATGTTAACAAAAAAGAGAAAAGAAAGATTCTCTCATTTGGGCCATGGCTAAAAATATCAAGGATACAAAGGATTATCTCCACGAAGTTGCTAGCACAATCGTAGTGGTGATTATCCGCAAGTTCTCTCTTCGTTCGACGTCCATTGGTGGTGTGTCTAAATTAGAGATCCAACGTTGAAAAACATTTGGACCAATTCGTTTAAAGTGCGCTTCGAGAGGTAATTCATTTAACTCCCTTTTATATTCAGATTTTTGATTAAAATGCATGAACAACGCCTTTGGAGATACATGTATAGAAATATTTCATTTTGTTTCCGCTGTGTTTATATTAATTTGCCTATACATGATTTATGAAACTCCAACAAATGAAGCTGCGAGTTTATTCAATTGGTTGCTGCAAAGTTTCCTTCTAGCAATGAGGGTAAGAAACCTCAGACCGTCATTACTGAAATTAGTAAAGAAATTACAGAAAGGGTCTTGCTAGAGTCATCCCTTGCCTACCATATTGGTCTATCTTGAAAAGTGACCATATCGGTAAGCATGTGTTCTCAATTGGCCTACTCTCTATACAAAATGATAAGGATGCTCGTCCTCCTATGTTTGAGAGTCTCCCTGGGGAGATGACACGAATGTGAAATCCAAGAGTCCGATGGAGAAAGAAGCTCGATTCTTCTATACTAGATCGATTTTCAAGATATTTCAAGATGAGCTGCTCAATAGCCTATTACTGGCGATAGAAGAAAGCATGGGGGACACAAACACTGTCCGTAACTTTAAATTGACCAAAAATGGCAGCACAAACATCAACATTGTCCAGTATGATCGTAAAAATTCGATATTAACATGTACCTATGGGAAATTTGAGTCGATAGGTATTTTGTGTTTTCATGTATTGAAAGTACTCAATGAAATTGAATATCTTTTAGATACCGCCCCACTACTTGTTGAAACGATGGATGAAATCTGTCAAAGAAAGTCCGCCGATTGACAACCCCAATCCAAGGACAACTCGTGATAGTGGTGCGGTGAATTTGTTTCCTAGCGTCTCTACGCTTGAGGCTTTTCATGTGGAACGTGGATGCGGAAGTAAGAAGAGGGGAGTGGATAGCAATGAGGTCCAAAATCTGGCAATGAACTGTGAAGGCTTCGAGAACGGAAGAAATGGAAGGTGATTCGGAGGGTACCGATGATATGGGTTAAGACTAGTTGAGATGATGCAGTCGAACCATGAGTGAAATGCCAAGGTTCATTCGGAAACCAACCACTCATCTCTCTACTTTGTTTTTGGTTTCATAAAAAAAATATATAGTAGTGACTGCGTGCTAGTGTCACGGGCCGATCGTTTGGGATCATGACCGTATGGTGACTTAAACTATTTCGGATTGCTTTGGATCATTGGGGCCTAAGCCAAGTATTTTTTAGATCGACCAATCACTCAACTCACTCGAATCATAGAGAAAGAAACTAGAGAGAAGCTCTGAACAAAATAAAGGAACTTAGATTGCTAAATGGTTGCATGGATACAAATGAAGGGAGGACACTACTTTTTATACTTGAGGCCCTTGGATTACAACCATTGATCAAGTTTTGATTTGGCGGACGAGATCGTACCGCTCCACCTACCACCTACCACCTACCACCTACCAGCATTTATGCCAAGAAAATTCTAGACCACGGCACAATTACAAGATCGCCCGTCCCTGAGAATGTTTCGGAAGTACTTGAATCCTTCGAGAGGCATTTTGATTGTTCTTCCTCAATCACGAAAGCTCAATTGATCACGGAAACCTCTGCTCCGTGACACTAGTGTAAAAGAGATTGATATACGAAGTCAAACTTGCAAATCATTGTAAAATTTTCAAAGGCACTTCATTCTATTAAATCTCTAACTGAAAAATCTTCTTACATTGAATTAGAGTTCCCGCAACCATATTCGGCAAGTGATTTGCGTGCTATTGTGTGATTTTGGGCTTTGGAAAACCGCGAGGGAGGGACCATGCACACCAATGTGCATTACTTTGTATCCTCAACGAACTGGTAGAGTTTGGGTTCAATGTGATGGGATATGTGGCCTCGTTTCCGCTTGGCGTGTGCCTTTTGCCAATTGTCTACAACTCATATTTTCCAAAGTAAATTAATGTGGCGTGTTGTTAATATTGAGTAATTTCGGAGATTTATGATACATTTGATAATATTTCTACTTTTTGGAACAATTTTTTTTGAAAAATGGTTTATTTATTTATTTGTACTCTTTAGAACAATTTCCAAATAAAATAAGTGTTTTGTATAAAAAAAAATTTACTTCTTAAAATAAAAAAATAATAGAAATACGTTTGATATCAACTAATAAAATTTTTATTCTTTTATTTATGGCGCTGGCGACCAGTGGATAGGCGACCCGAGATTGATGACCAGCCGCTGATCGCCGATCACCATCCGCTGAGTGAAGGGTGGTGGGGGCGACGGCAAGCGACGGTCGGCGGCGGTCACAAGATCGTTACATCGTCAATTTTTTGGAATATACGTTACCCGTAAAAATCTCCCATGCACTCTCTCCTCTAATCAGGCCTATCGACAAACTACCTTTTCTGTCCATGTGTTATGATAATTATTCACGATGTTCGATGATTTTGGTTTTTAGTGTTCTAAGCTTTGAACATGGTGTGATGGTTAGAACAGTTGTGGATTAGTTTAGATGCAAGTTAGAGAATTCTAGAAATTGGAAATCTGGCGTCAAAACGTAGGATGAACGATGGGCTCCGGGAACCAACGGCGGAGGTGGCGGCATGGTTTGACCAACGAATAGAGAGAAATCCAAGGCAAGAGAGAGGTCTTCTTTCTCTGAATAATTTTTAGAAAATGTAAAGAGGAAGACCAGACCCATCAATCTGTTCCTTACTTCACCTCATCCATAATTAGCGTCCGCCAATTTATCTTATCATTCAACCATTGTGTTCATCCAACCTACCGGGGAGACGTCGTGGAAAGAGCAGATCCTGATTGTTACTGCGGCTGCTGCTGCTGCGCTCGGATTCGGCCTTGTTGACGGTGACTTCTTACTCATGGACTATGTTATGGACATCTGCGTGGAGGCGACGTCTAGACCACCACAGCATCCACTCTCGCAAGCACAGATCCAGTAACGCTGAGGCTCGGCCTAGCAGCAGTCGCTCTTTAGGAATGGTATACGATGCACTTGCTTTACCTTTTTTCATTAAAAATAAAAAAATCTCATTGCCGCAGACCATGGGTGGCGAAGACGATGGATTGCATGCTACTTCTGGCTCTAAGATGGACATAGAGGAGATGAAGTCTGATCCCCATGTGCCGAGAGTAGGGATGGAGTTTGATTCAGAAGCTGTCATGCATGATTTTTACTGCAGCTACCCCAAACAAACCGGTTTCAATGTGAGAAGGGAAAAAATAGAATACTCTGGATCCGACAAGCACATCATCAGGTCAAAGTACTTCTTATGCTCTTGCCAAGGCCACAAGTCCAAAGAGCAGATCACCAAGGAAAAGCGGTACAATACACGGGACATGAGAACAGGCTGTGAAGCTAAGATCAAGTGCGTGGTAAATGATGGAACGTGGAAGATCTCCGAGGTAGTTCTCAAGCATAACCATGCTTTGACGGCTGTTCCGACAGGCAGCATCGTGGTCGAAGATGGGACGGTCAGAGAGTGGGCTCGTGTTTCCAATGCGAATCACACACGGAAGAATGGTCTAAGACCCGCTCCTGAGGAGATTCAAGACTTGATTGATCGCGTAATTGGTCTGTCAAGTTTAGATTATTGTTTGCAGTGATGTTCTAGTCCTGAACACAAGAACTTGGATCCACAAGTATGGCAAGGCATGATCTGTGCAATATTTTGGGGACTTAATCATCATGGGCAGTGCACCATATTCGGACAGTGTCTTTTGCTCGCTCAAATAGTAGGTTCATTCCATTGGTTGCTTGATACTTTCCTTGAATCAATGAACTGGCGGAAACCGCAGACAATCAATGAAGCTGTATCTCTTGTCCTGCCAGGGACCCGCCATGGTCTGCCCGCTTGGTCTATCTTGAACAGCGGGAAGAGCCTATCTCCTTTGACTGAGGAGAATGTTGTCAACCTCTTCGAGGAGTGCGTCTTCCATGTCCACTCGCAGGAAGAATTCGAGTCAAAATGGAGTTCTTTAATAGTTAAGTGCAAGCTGCATCGCAACTCGTGGCTTGATTCATTGTATAAAATGCGGGAGAAATGGTGTCATGCTTTCACGAGAATGTCTTCTCTATTGGCCTACTCTCAAAACCAAACGAGGATGCTGGTCACCTTGTTGGGAATCTCTCTTCTGAGACCATAACGCTAGCCGAAATTGTATGCAGATGTGAACTGCTGGCCAAGAAGATGCGTGGAGAAGAATTTCGTGAAGACGTGCTCTGCGAGAAAAATATGGTGAATTTGGAAAGCAGTAGTCTTATGGAGAAAGAAGCTGAAAGACTCTATACTAGAACTATGTTCAAGATGTTCCAAGAGGAGTTGATCAATAGTCTAGTCTATGCTTGGCAATCGAAGAAATTAAGTGTGCGGAGACTCTCTGCATGTTTCGTTTACTGAACAAGGCGGCAGAAAGTCAGACAGTCAAGTTTGATCCTTCGTATTTGACATTGGCATGTAGCTGTGGGAAATTCGAGTCAGTCGGTATATTATGTGTTCGTGCCTTGAAAGTCGAGATACCGTCTCGCTACTTGTTGAAAAGATGGACAAAATCTGCAAAAGTCAACTTGCCGGTGGACACCCCAGTGTAGGGACTGCACGTGATTCGTTCATGGGTGGGTTTATTCGAAAGGCTTTGTATGTCGCTCATATGTCTGTAAATGAGAAAAGGAAGAGAATAGCTATGGGGTTCATAGATTCTGCAGTGGAGCAAATTGTAAATCTGAAAACGGAAGAAGCGGCAGCTGCTCTTGACGATCCAGATGGTAAGGATGATATACAGAATGGTAAACAAAGTCAACAGATCTCAATGAATACAAAATAGGGGCTATTTTGCCGAGTTCCTTAGACAGAGTTGTCTCGCACCGGATGTGAGTATGCCCTCGGAAACAACTCGACCAAGAGAATGTGGCTAAATCTGGGATGGATGGGATGTCAGGGAGTGAAACGCAAAGTTGAAGGCTATCGACCAGCTGAGAAACGGGTTAGTCTCTTTCTTACCACCCTTCCAAATTAGAATATGCATCATCTCAGTTGGATTAGTCTTCTCAGTAACTATTTTTTACCATTCGCTATGGAAGGGTGGGCTATCAAGGGGGGAAAACTATTGCTTTAGATTTAAACATAACATGTTTAGAAATTGAATCTGATGCCCAGTCATGTGATATATGCCTCGCAAATTACCAGTGTTGACATCCCTAACTTGAATTCATTTTTGAATGAATGCAGGGATGGATTAGCTTAATTGCAGCCAGGTGAGGATCAAGCGCGTTCAGGGAACCAAACCAGCGTGCGAAAAGCTAGCAAAAATGAGATTGACGGCATCTTACGATATATCTACTTTCAATTGTATTCCTTGTGAATCAGAAACTTTGGTTGTATTGGATAAGCGAAGAGCAATATCCTTGGAGACTTGGATTAGGAGTTTGATGACACGTGACAATTGATGTATCGGTTTGGGATTTTATTATCCATTTGTCACAATTGTATTAATATTATGATTTTGTGTGGTATTAATTTAATTTAAGGAATGGTATATATATTACAAATGTATCATTTTATGATTTTTGGTAGTCAAAAAATTAATTTGAATAAATTTATTAGTTTAGGGATTTTCGTGATAAAAAATTAACTTAAAATAAATTTATCATAAATATATTAATTTGAGATTTTTCGTAATAACAATTAAAGAAGAATTTGTACTTTTGGAGAGGAAAGGAGACATGCTGGAAAAAGTGATTTGTATTCTCGAATCTGGATTATCATCATCAGCAAATGTACAAAAGAGAACTGTCGACATAGCCCACATGGCGACGCCGAAGTGGCTAAGTCAACACACTTAGTTGTGTGTATTAATCGCTAACCTACGATTTGAAAAATGCCAATTCAAATACTTATAACATCGCCAGGTTGGAATATAAAGTATGTTTTGTGCGGTTCTCTTACGATGTTAAGCTTTTCAAATAGACAATTTGGCTTTGACTTGGACTTGAAAAAATATTTTTCCTAAAAATTATCATTTATATTGTTTAAAATAATTAATCAATAAAAAACATTCATTATCGTAAACTATGAAAATGTTTTTCATTCATTTTTATTTATGAGCAATATGGCCTTCTAACCTCATATATCTATTCTTGAAATATGTTGAACACTCTCCACTAAGAGCATTTACCCCGAAATTCTCATGATTCAACTGAGGATTCGTATTAACATTAACATCACGAGACATTGGTCATTTTCTTGTTAGAGCTAATTCAGCAAAGGTTAGGTTTGGTTTCCCCTAAGAGAATGTTAATTGGAAAAACATTCCTAAATGTTGGCGAATCGCGAGTTAGACTTAGAGTCTATTGTCATCTCTTCTTTTTTGTCTGCTCCCATGACAAGTTATTTTCAGTATTTACATAATGAAACAACTCTTTCTTTCCTAGTTACCTAAAAAATGCTAGGCTATTCCTTATCTTAACGTAAATTATCTCCACAATGTAACAATACATCCAATACCAATCATTTGTGTCTAGAATGCATTGCTACAAATGATCTTTTCAAAAAAATACTTTTCAAATTATTTATTTTCTACGAAACAGACGCCCGATTAATATCAATGTTAAAAATCCTCAAGCTTTCATATGTAATATCCCATAACACCTGTGCACGTTGACGGGTTTCCCTTGTTTAAGAATGTCTTGATGCTTCGCAAATTCTTTTATTAAATCATATTGAGCTCGCATGTGTCGAGAGTTCGTTGTCTTATTGACCTTTCGGCGGGGGGAAGGGTGCAAAGATTGAAGATATATTTATACTTTTTCTCCAACATTTTAAGCGTTTAGAATAAGTAGTCACATCGATCTGAGCACAGTCGACCTCCAAGAAGTTGCGGACAAAAGTAGGCGTCCTTCGATGTCAAGCATGACATTGACTTTTGCCGTACACTCCCATGGAAACTTGAAACAGATCAAGATCAAATTTCAACCGACAGATACGACCTTTGTACATTTTTCGAGTGAAAATTACCAAAAATATTTTAAATTTATTATAATTACATTAATTTAATTTAAATATTTTTTGTGTCAATTAAATCCTAAATCTTTTAAATTTATACAAATTCAGTCCATATGATCAATTTTGATTATAAATCACTAACATGTACATCAATCATTCTACTTTACAAGATCGATACTAACATATATAATTTGTAATTTTTTTCCCTTTTTTTCTTTTTCTTTCTCTTTCTTTATTTTTTTTCCTTTCCCTTTTTCGTCTAGTCGGAGGTGAGCATGGTCCGGGACCCAGGTGAGCGGTTCTCACTTTAGAAACTAAGGATTAATTTCGAAAAATTGGAATCGAAACCTATCTGTTAGTTCTATGGATCCACCGAAGAACCAAACTACCAGTTCGGTGCGGTTCCGAGTAGCTCCATGTTGGTCCCAATCCCTACAAAATTGCGTTTACTAATTACTATCAAAGTGAACCTAATTTCTCTTTAGAGCCTTGTTTGGCCTTATATTCGGGTTATTGATTTTGATTAATGATCGAAAACTATAGGGTGGAACGAATAGGCAATACTCATTCGCTAAAAACTTAATTTCTTCGAAGGTCATTGTATGGTTCCTTTAAGATTTCTCGACATCAAAAACAGGTGGAGAATTAGACTCCATGTTAAAAGTCCTAACCTTCATAGAAATTAAAAAATTAGTCGCTGGATCCATTTTTTTTAACATCAACCTAATTTAGTCAACCTAATTTAATCATGAGAATGGTTAAGGAAAGATCTAATTGTACTTTTTAATGAGCCGTCGGCTCTTAATTTTGTATCATGACAACAAACCACTGCAACATTTATGGACATCTCCAATCGGTTCTCTCCTTCCTCTTTGTTTGGTATTTAGTTTTGGTTGAGAAAATAAGTAAATGGATTATTATAATGAAAAAGAAAGTAGGATATACATATATGTACATATATATTTGGTCGAAAAATTACAAAATAATTAAATAATTGAGATGAAATTTAAAAAAAAAAAAAATATATATATATATATATATATATATACTAGTTCAGCTATGTCTAGAACTGGGAACCAGACAAGTACTTACCGGTTCCACTAAATTAGAACAAGGAACCAGATCACCCCACATGGGAACTACCAGTTTCAGTCTGGTCCAATTCCAGACGGTTCCTAGTTCTTTTGCATACCTTTATTTCTAGCCGTTCACCGGATTGGCAACTGACCAGAGGTGAGCTCCAACAAAGTCAACCTCCCCGGCCATTGACAAGGCCAACCTCCCTAGCCATTAGCGATGGCGAGTACTTAAAAAATGAGTGTTCTTGAGTACCCAGATGCACTCGACGCACCTAAACTTCAAAAATGGAACGACACTGCCTTTGACAATGGAGAATACGAAGATTCGACTTCCGTAGCCGTCAAGGCCTCTTGTCTTCCGTCAACCCTGTCTTCATAAAGCTCTCCGAATTCGCTTGAGTGAGATGATTTCAGTAAAGGAAATCGGAGTCGCGAGTGCACCAGTTCATAGATTTCGCTCACATCCTGGATCCCTTTGAAGCTCCAACGGAAGCAAAGCGTCCTGTACCCTCTGTCAACCAAAGCCAACAACCAGAAGACAAGGGAAGGACTATAGACGCGGAGATTGAGAAGATAGAGGAGGAGATTTCGCGCCCCTCGTCAAGGCTGGCAAGCCTCACCCAACCACTAGCGAGGCTAGTGGCTGATGGGGGCGAGCTTTGCCAAAAGCTTGTGAGATCAACCTCGCTAGCCCTTGTCTCTTGCTTTTTGCCGAGGTCCAACAACTGACTAGAGAAATAAGAGAAGGGAAAAAAAGAAGAAGGAAAATTAAACAAATAAATAAATAATCAAAAAATATTAATGTATTATTAAAAATTATTCATGTCGGCATCAATTATATCACATAAATTAGTCAGTGTCCACGGCACCTACCTCTGGCCAAAATTGCCATGGCCTGAACTGAGACAAATACAAAAGATTTAGCACTCAATTACTAAAAAAAAAAAAAAGATTCATGATTGAATTACACAATCTTAACAAGTTTAAAACTTTCTTTATAATTCTCCCCTTTCTGAACTTCCGCTCAATTCATGCTAACATATGCATGCTATTACCTGACAGGCAAATGCAACCGACTCGGCCGCATCCACCAGACCAAGTACTCGGTCGCTCACGGCCGATCCCATAACGCACGTACAAAGTGTCACCCGAATGCAGTCACAGAAAACTTCGACTTGACGTCAACAAAACCATTTTGGTCAAACATCCAAGAGGGTGAATCCCACTCAAACATACCCAAAAAAGAGCATATCGAGACGGAAAAAATGTGATGATTAGGAATATAAGGAGCGTAACACATTAGGGTAATCAATTGTAGCACGAAGAGAGGACTATTAACAGATATACAAGGCACTGTAAGGCTCCGTTTCTGAAGAACAAGCTGAGAGCATTCTTATCCCACATGCTTACACGCTGCACAAACACCAGTTCTTCCATCTACACAATGTGCTCTTCCCCTTCACTTCCGGATGAGGTCAATTCATTCACTAAGCACCAATAAAGATCCTCGCTGCGAACAAGCTATGCCAAATGATATAATGTCTTACTTGCAAAACATATTTGGTTTCTTTTTAACTCATGATTTTGCTATGAATCTTGCCAGGTCTAAACGTGTTTTAAAGGGTAAACGATATGATTACAGTACTCCTGGCCATGGAAACCGTAAAGCTTAGCTCAGTTGCTAGAGGGTACACTGAACAAAGAGGTGCCGACTTCAATCATGATCTGTAGTCCTGCTCCTCCCAGCTATCCTGCCTTGGCGGGTCTAAGTCAGTCTATATGTCAGCTTGATATTGAAAATGCCTTCTTTGACGGTCCTCAGCGAGATGTATCCTGGCATCCAGGATTTGTGGATTCTCTGTTGTTAAAATCCTAACCACGTTAAGAATTACATAAAGCTTTCTAATTGTTTAAAATAAGCACGGAAAAGAGACGCCTCATGCTTGGCATTCTTGCTCGCTTACCCTTCTCGAGTCTTATCAGCATATCGTCCCACATGATAGCCATATATCTCTGCTCCAAATAGCCTTTGAACAAGCACATCACGAACAATTATCACAATTATTACAATGGCATATTGTTTCTTCCACATGTTAAACGAATGTATGAAAGAGGAATCGTGGGAAACTTTGGAACTTGACATCCAATGCATGGAATGTTAGGTTGAAGAACTACTGTTGAAAAAGAAAACAAAGACCAGACTTGATCTTCTGGTACATAAATGCTAAAGCAAGAAATCATAGAGAAAGATAAAAAGGTAGATATATGTCTCCAGTTGAAGAAAGTTCTCTCTCCTGTAACCCCAAGGACAATCTCGAGCTCTCCAATCTCCACATATAAGTGGGGAAGCTCCGGCTTGGAGGCACATTGTGCTGGGCAGCTCTCCAAAATTTGTGAGGACAGAGCCCGAGAGCTCGAGTTTACTAGCAAAGAGATGTGGCCAGGAGGACCTGGAGGACCGCCGGGGTGGGGCCCTCCTCAGCCAAGGCTGCCGGGATTTCTAGGTGGCTTTTGCAACGTGATGGGCTCTTGGTATGTGAATGTTAGTTTCCCATTTGTGAGGATGCGAAATATATGTGTACTGCCAGTAAGATGATTATTTTAGAAGTTCTTAGTAATAACATTGCGGAGTTAACTCCTGAAAACCAAGCAGATTTTGACAATGTAATTGTACGTAAAGAAGAAGAAATCATTATACATCTGATATATGCAACTTCTCAACATTATTGGTCCGTCGACATGCCAGTGACACAGTGGAGCGCGCTCCAAAGTGTACATTCCTAGGAATTTCTAAGCACCTTAGATTCCATATGTTAGAATGAGTTTTACTGATTGATGCCGCATCTGCTTGTCTGCTCTGAGTTCCAATTTCCAATGCTTCAAGGAACCTCAAGAACTTTGCTTAATGTCGTTACTGAGTCACTGCCATTCGAACCGAAGTGAACTGAGCTTTCTTTTTTCGTTCTGTGACGCTTCAAACAGCTTGAGCTCGTTGTGCTGCTGCCTGTTGATACGAGACTGTTTCGGCAGGCCTTCTGGACCACCAGGTCCCCCTGGACCTCCCGGCCCATTTGGACCGCCTCGCCCTTGAGCTCTCGTGCTGTGCCAGTTTGACCACACAGGACCGCTCGCGCCAGAGCCTCTCATCCCCAGGTTTCTTGCTCTGGGTGTAATGCAATAATCAGACTATATTTCTTCATAGGAGGAGCAACTTGCTCTTGCATCTCGTGTCCGAAGTCAGTTCTCAATTTCAATGACACATTCGTGGGAATTGTTTATGAGAATCCTCTGTTTTGGATGATCGGTTCTTCTAGACCGTGTACTGAAGTTTATATTGGTGATGGTTGTCTTCATCAGATGATTGTTTTCACTAGAAATCTCTCTGGTGTTGTCTCGAGTACAGTTGAGCTTGCAATGCAACTAGTTGAAAAATGGCAAAACTCTGGCAAGATCATAAAACACATGAAGAAGAGGTGCAATGCCTCAATTGTGACTTTTCAAATTGAACAGAAGTGAAAGAGGGTTGATTCTCCTCTTCTATTAAGGCTTTTTTTTATTTCACGAAAAATAAATAATTTGAAAAATATTTTCCTAAAAATTATCGTTTGTATAGCTTGAAATAATTAGTCAATATAGAAAAAGTCATTGTTGACAAAATATAGGAAAATTTCCAAAAAAGAACCCAAAGTGCCTACATTTTCTTAGATAAAGACTCCAAATGGACTTTGTTTGAAATAAGGGTCGAAAATACCATCATTTTTTCAAATAAAAACTTGAAGTGAATCTTATTTCAAATAAGGGTTTAAAATGGTTGTCTATTTTAAATAAGGGCATGACTTTTCAGCGATTAAGGACATTTTCGTCATTTATCATTTTCCTTTTTTTTTCTTTCCTTTTTCTTGGTTCTTTTTCTTCCTCTTCATCAGTGGCTTGCTGACCACCGATAGCACCCTTGAGGACTAGGTGAGGATTGCCCTTGCTCGATTCAAATGAGGGCCACACTCGCTCGGCAAAAGTGAGGGACAACCTCACTTAAGTGAGGCGACCCTCACCCTGGGGGAGGCTGCCCCTCATGACCATCCACGAGGTCAACCTTCGTTAGCCCTAGGCGAGGTTGAACCTCACCAAATTTGGCAAGGGTGGCCTCACCTACAGTTGATGAAGGCATGCAAGTCCTTGCTGGCCCAAGCAAGGGCTCAACAACCCTCGCCGATCCTAAGCAAGAGTGGCCTTGCTAGCAGCCGGCCCACGGCCAATAAGTGCTTACAGGCCCTTGCTTGCCCTTCCCAAGGGCCAATAAGGGTTGCCAAGCCCTCGCAAGTCTTTGCTAGCGATTGCTAATCGACACCAAAAAAGAAAAAAAAAAAAAAAGAAGGAAAATTTGGACAAAAATGCCCTTAATTTATTGGAAAATTTAGCCGATTGGTGACTTGTGAGATCATACTCTTATTTGAAGCAACCATGACTACTTCAAGCCCTTATTTGAAATAACCAATGCCATTTCAGGCCATTGTATGAAACAATGTCCACTTTCGACTCTTATTTGAGAATATGAGAGGATTTCGGGCCCTTTTTTGGAATTTTCCCCAAATTAAACTTTTTTTGTAACACAAAAAACCACAAACTTGTATATGTATGACACATTTATATCAAACTATTTTTTGTAACATCAAAAATCCTAAATTTATACTTATATGACACATTTACTACAATTTTTTTTTTCACAACCCTAAAATCCTCAAAACATTTTTCTGTAATACCAAATTTATGGAGTAAATGTTTCACATAGATGCAAGTTTGAGATTTTTATTATTACAAAATAATTAAGGTAAATGTTTTGCACTACATATGTCTGGAGTAAATGTATCATATAGATATAAGTTTGAGATTTTTGATATTACAAAAAAAAATTGTGGATAAATGTGTCACGGTAGGGTTTATAGCGACTTTTACCCAAAATATTTTATTTTTATTCATTTTTGTAAGAAAAATAAGATATAATTTTTATGTTCATTGTTTTTACAAAATAAACATAGTAAATGATACAAAGATTAGATAAGTGTTAAAAAAATTGTTAGTAAAAGAAAAATACCAATCACCTAATTGCTCAGTAACTTGTTAGTAACACATTGACACTTTTATGAAATAACTCACTCCTTGTTGGTATATCATAACAAGTTTGTAAATCACTCAAATTTAAGTTGGAATTGTATGAGAGAATAGGTGAATTCAAAATGTTCGTAAACTACGAAAACAAAAGCTGGTTGTACAAAAAATGCTAATTTGCAAACTATTAAAAAAAAAATTGGCACTGTCATGAAAGTATTAATGAGTTATCAACAAGTTGTCTAAACAAAAGTCACCGGTCATTTTTTACTAACGGTTTTTTTTTTACTTATCAATATTTATAGAGATTTATCAACATACAAAAAAGAATGGTTAAAATCACGAAGAATCCCAAACTGGTATTTTATTGACAAATTTATTCGAAACTAATTTCTTGATCACCAATAATTTCAAATCAGTTCACTTTTGACAAATTTATCTCAACACTTGTGATAAAATTACCTTCTATTAGTTTCCATTAAATTTTTCCAATTAAATTGCTGAGTTTGATGATATGTGATAGTTAACTGATGTATCGATTTGAGATTTTACTATCCATTTGTCATAATTGTACTAATATTATGATTTTTTATGGTATTAATTCAATTTAAGGAATGGTTTATTTATTACAAATGTACAATTTTATGATTTTTGGTAGTCAAAAAATTAATTTGGGATAAATTTATTATAAATTTATTTATTTAGAATTTTTCATGATTAAAAAATTAATTTGAGATAAATTTATCACAAATAAATTAATTTGAGATTTTTCATAATAATAATTAATGAAGAATTTGTACTTTTGGATAGGAAAGGAGACATGCTGGAAGAAGTGATTTGTATTCTCGAATCTGGATTATCATCATCATCAAATGTACAAAAGATAACTGTCGACAGAGCCCACATGGCGACGCCGAAGTGGCTAAGTCAACGCACTTAGTTGTGTGTATTAATCGCTAACCTACGATTTGAAAAATGCCAATTCAAATACTTATATCATCGCCGGGTTGGAATATAAAGTATGTTTTGTGCGGTTCTCTTACGATGTTAAGCTTTTCAAATAGACAATTTGGCTTTGACTTGGACTTGAAAAAATATTTTTCCTGTTTATATTGTTTAAAATAATTAATCAATAAAAAAACATTCATTATTGTAAACTATGAAAATGTTTTTCATTCATTTTTATTTATGAGCAATATGGCCTTCTAACCTCAAATATTCTGTTCTTGAAATATGTTGAACACTCTCCACTAAAAGCATTTACCTCAGAATTCCCATGATTCGTCAGAGGATTCGTATTAGCATTAACATTGGGAGGTATTGGTCATTTTCTTGTTAGAGCTAATTCAGCAAAGGTTAGGTTTGGTTTCCCCTATGGGAATGTTAATTGGAAAAGCATTCCTAAATGTTGTCGTGGGTTAGACTTTTAGAGCCTGTTGTTCATCTCTTCTTTTTTGGCAGCTCCTATGACAAGTTATTTTCGGTATTCACATAATGAAACAAGTCTTTTTTTACTAGTTACCTAAAAAATGCTAGGCTATTCCTTATCTTAACATAGATCATTTCCGCAACATAGCGATACATCTAATATCAATGATCTGTGCTTAGAATGCGTTGTTACAAAAGATTTTTAAAAAAAATTATTTTTCAAATCATTCATTTTTTGCGAAATAGATACTCTGTTAATATCAATGTTGGAAGTCCTCAAGATTTCGTAGGTAATTTCCCATGACACCTGTGCACGTTCACGGGTTTCCCTTGTTTAAGAATGCCTTGATGCTTCTGAAATTCTTTTATTAAATCTTTTTGAGCTCGCATGTGTCAAGACTTTATCATCTTATTGACCATTCGGCGGGAGGAAGGTTGCAAAGATTGAAGATATATTTATACTCTTTCTCCAACATTTTAAGCGCTTAGAATAAGTAATCCCATCGATCTGAGCACAGTCGACCTCCAAGAAGTTGCGGACAAAAGTAGGCGTCCTTCAATGTCAAGCATGACATTGACTTTTGCTGTGTACTTCCATGGAAACTCGAAACAGATCAAGAACAAATTTCAACGGACAGATATGCTGTTTGAACACTTTTCGAGTGAAAATTATGAAAAATATATTAAGTTTATTATAATTACATTAATTTAATTTTAAATATTTTTTATGTCAATTGAATCTTAAATCTTTTATATTTATATCAATTTAGTTCATGCGGTCAATTTTAACTCGAAATTACTGATACGTACGCCGATCAATCTACCTAGCAAGACCAATACTAACATATATAATTTGTAATAATTTTTAAATTTTTTTCTTTTTCCCTTTTCTTTCTCTTCTTTCTCTTTCTTTTTCTTTTTCATTTTCCCTTCTTCCTCTAGTTAGGGGTGAGCATGGTTTAGAACCCAAGTGGGCGATTTTCACTTTAGAACTAAGAACTACCCACTAAGGATCAATTTCGAAAAATTGGAACCGAAACATATCCGTTGATTCCATGGATCCATCGAAGAACCAAATTGCTGGTTCGATCTGATTCCAGGTAGGTTCATGTTGGTCCCTAATTCCTACAAAATTGCATTCATTAATTACTATTATAGTGAATCTAATTTCTCTTTAGAGCCTTGTTCGGCCTTATATTTGTGTTATTGATTTTGATTAATGATTGAAAACTATAGGGCGGAACGAATATACAATACTCGTTAGCTAAAAACTTAATTTCTTCGAAGATCATGGTATGATTCCTTTAAGATTTCTCGACACCGAAAATGGGTAGAGAATTAGGTTGCGCGTGATAACCATTATGTTTCTATTTCTGGAATAAATTTCTATTCCAGACCTATTTCTGGAATAGAAATCCATTTGGTAAAAAAATTTACATTTTTATTTCTGGAACAAAATTCTATTTCAGAAATAGGTTTGGAATAGAAATCAGAAACAAATTTTTTTTACTTTTCTATTTCTGGAATAGAAATCAGAAATTGTTTCTCTCTTTCTTACTTCTCACCCGAAAAAGTTTTTTGCCGTTCACCACTCACCACCACCACCACCACCACCACCCCCCGCCCATTACCGATGGCCGGCCACCAGTCCCCACCGCCAATCACCGGTCGCCGAGTACCACCCCTTCCATTATCGCTGCCACTTAGGAAAGTGAAATTTTTTTGATTATCAAATAAATTTCTATTCCAAAAATAAAAAAAATTTGTTGTTATCAAACACGTTTTTTAGATTAGAAACTCATTTAGAAATAGAAATAGAAAATTCTATTTTTGTTTCATAAATCAATTTCTGGCCAGAAATGTTATCATTCGCATCCTTAGACTCCATGTTAAAGTCCTAACCTTCATAGGAATTAAAAAAATTAGTCACTTGATCAATCTTTTTTAACGTCAAACTAATTTAGTCAACCTAATTTAATCATGAGAATGGCTAAGGAAAAATCTAATTATACTTTTAAACGAGCTATTGGCTCTTAATTTAGCCACAACATTTATGGACATCTTCAATCGGTTCTCTCCTTCCTCTTCGATTGGTATTTTGTTTTGGTTGAGACAATAAGTAAATTGATTACTATAATGAAAAACAAAGTAGGATATACATATATGTACATATATATTTGGTCGAAAAACTACAAAATAATTAAATAATTGAGATGAAATTTAAAATATATATACCGGTCCGACCATGTCTAGAACCGAGAATCGGAGAGGTACTCACCGGTTCCACTAAATTAGAACCGAGAACCGGATCAACCCACATGGGAACTACCAGTTCCGGTCCGGTCCGATTCTGGACGGTTCCCAGTTCTATTGCACACTTTTATTTCTAACCGTTCATCAGATTGGCAACTGACCAGAGGCGAGGTCTAGCAAAGTCAACCTCCTCACCTAGCCATTAGCAACGGTGAATACTTTAAAAATGAGTGTTCTTGAGTACCCAGATGCATTCGACACACCTAAACTTCAAAAATGGAACAACACTGCCTTCGACAGTGGCGAATCCAAAGATTCTGCCGCCGTAGCCATCAAGGCCTCGTCTTCCGTCAACCCTATCTTCATAAAGCTCTCCGAATCGCTTGAGTCAGATGATTTCAGTAAAGGAATTCGGAGTCGCGAGTGCACCAATTCATAGATTTCGCTCGCATCCTGGATCCCTTTGAAGCTCCAACGGAATCAAAGCGTCCTGTACCCTCTGTCAACCAAAGCCAACAACCAGGAGACAAGGGAAGGACTATAGACGCGGAGATTGAGAAGATAGAGAAGGAGATTTCGCGCCCCTTGTCAAGGCTCGCAAGCCTCACCCAACCACTAGCGAGGCTAGTGGCTGATGGGGGCGAGCTTTGCCAAAGGCTTGTGAGATCAACCTCGCTAGCCCTCGTCTCTTGCTTTTTGCCGAGGTCCAACAACTGACTAGAGAAATAAGAGAAGGGAAAAAAAGAAGAAGGAAAATTAAACAAATAAATAAATAATCAAAAAATATTAATGTATTATTAAAAATTATTCATGTCAGCATCAACCATATCACATAAATTAATCAGTGTCCATGGCACCTACCTCTAGCCAAAATTGCCATGGCCTGAACTGAGACAAATACAAAAGATTTAGCATTCCATTACTAAAAAAAAAAAGATTCATGATTGAATTACACAATCTTAACAAGTTTAAAACTTTCTTTATAATTCTCTCCATTCTGAACTTCCGCTCAATTCATGCTAACATATGCTGCTATTACTTGACAGACAAAGGCAACCGACTCGGCCGCATCCACCAGACCAAATACGCGGTCGCTCACGGCCGATCCCATAACGTACATACAAAGTGTCACCCGAATGCAGTCACAGAAAACTCCGACTTGACGTCAACAAAACTATTTTCGTCAAACATCCAAGAGGGCGAATCCCACTCAAACATACCCAAAAAAGAGCATCAAGACGATCCGCGAGCTCAAACTTTTGCAAATCGATCTCTTTTTACTTTTACGCCCAGGACACGCAATCATATATCCCTAATGCCCTAACATCTTTCGCGTGATTTGTGCTTCGCAAGTGAGAAACCATGCAAGGATGGAACGTTAGGTTTGGACTGGTTGGCGGTGGTGCATCATTAGCCAATTACTTCGCTTCCTCAACCGCCCCGGTAGGGTTTCCCACCACTACTTTAGCTACGAAGCTCCTCCTCCCTTTCTCCCTTCCCTCTCCTCTCTATATATACATTCGATCCATCAACTTCATTATCCACATTCGCGCAACTTCCTCCATCGATTCTCGAGAGAGAGAGAGAAAGAGAGAGAGAGATCGTGCCTCCGCCGTTGGGACCACCAATGGGACTGCGCTGGCTTCGGTGGTCGTTCGGGTTCCTATGCAATGGGATATATCGCCTTGTGTCCTCCTGGTGAGTCCGGCTTCTGTCGACGTTTTGTATTTATATTTTGAATGGTAAATTAATCTGACGTTGCATTTATTTTGATGCACAACTCATGTTGTGAGTCCATCTTCCGCCTTGTATTTATATTGTGCATAATAAATTAATCCGGCGTTGCATTATTTTCATGCACTAATGTTGTGAGTCTGCCTTCAATTGACGTCTCGTATTTAAATTTTGCATAGTAAATTAATCCAACATTGCATTTATTTCAATGCACAACTAATGTTGTGAGTCCAATATTTTGCATAGTAAATTAATCCGGCGTTGCATTTATTTGGATGCACAACTAATGTTGTCATCTTGTATTTATATTTTGCATAGTTAATTAATCCGGCGTTGCATTCAATTGGATGCACAAATAATGTTGGGAGTCCAATATTTTGCATAGTAAATAATCCAGCATTGCAATTATTTGGATGCTCAACTAATGTTCTGAGTCCATCGACGTCTTTTATTTATATTTTGCATAGTAAATTAATCCGGCATTGCATTTATTTCGATGCACAACTAATGTAGTGAGTTCAATATTTTGCATAGTAAATTAATTGGGTGACATCTTGTATTTATGCATAGTAAATTGATCCAGTGTTGCATTTATTTCAATGCATAACTAATGTTGTGAGTCCACTTTCTATATCTTGTATTTATATTTTGCATAGTAAATTAATCCGGCGTTGCATTTATTTGGATGCACTATTAATGTTGTGAATCCATCTTCTGTTGACATCTTGTATTTACATTTTGCATAGTAAATTAATCCAGCATTGCATTTATTTCGATGCACAACTAATGCTGTGAGTCCAAATTCCGTTGATGTTTTGTATTTATACATTGCATAGTGAATTAATCCAGCATTACATTTATTTCAATGCACAATTAATGTTGTGAGTTCGCCTTTTAGATGCCTTGTATTTATATTTTGCACACTAAATTAATCCGGCATTGCATTTATTTGGATGCACAACTAATGTAGTCATCTTGTATTTATATTTTGCATAGTTAATTAATTCGGCGTTGCATTCATTTGGATGCACAAATAATGTTGTGAGTCCAATATTTTGCATGATAAATTAATCCAGCATTGCATTTATTTGGATGCACAACTAATGTTGTGAGTCCATTGACATCTTTTATTTATATTTTGCATCGTAAATTAATCCGGCATTGCATTTGTTTCGATGCACAACTAATGTTGTGAGTCCAATATTTTGCATAGTAAATCAATTGGGCATAGTCCGTCCACGTCTTGTATTTATGCATAGTAAATTAATCTGGTGTTGCATTTATTTGGATGCACAACTAATGTTGTGAGTCCACCTTCCGTGTCTTGTATTTAAATTTTGCATAGTAAATTAATCCAGCGTTGCATTTATTTGGATGCACTACTGATGTTGTGAGTCCATCTTCCATCGACATCTTGTATTTTTATTATGCATAGTAAATTAATCCGGCGTTGCATTTATTTGGATGCACTACTGATGTTGTGAGTCCATCTTCCGTCGACATCTTGTATTTAAATTTTTCATAGTTAATTAAATCGGCGTTGCATTTATTTTGATGCACAACTAATGTTTTGTATTTATATTTTTCATAGTTAATTAATCCGGCGTTGCATTTATTTCGATGCACAACTAATGTTGTGAGTTCGCCTTCTAGACGCCTTGTATTTATATTTTGCACAGTAAATTAATCCGGCATTGCACTTATTTCGATGCACAACTAATGTTGAAAGTAAAGGTGAATAATGATAAGTAAATTGAGATTCAATATAAATAAAATAAACTGTGATTGTCTTGAGTGTTTGAAAATTAATATGTGGACATTTCCTGTCATATATTTATGAATTATATTTCTTGACATATTTTTAGAAGCAAGTAAACGTGATTTCATCAATAATTTTGACTCGGATTATGACTCATTTGAATTTTCTTTTTCCGGTGGCAGTGCCTACTTTCTCTGTTGCTGCTGCCTCTTCGAGCGTTGCTGCGGGCCGATATTCGGTGGGCCACCACGCTTATGAGCCCACCTCTTTCACCGGGAAAACGTAAATGTCAAAATAATAATAATAATAATAATAATAATAATAATAATAATAATAAATTTTGAGAGAGAGAGGCTGAAGACTCTCTTGAATCTTACACGTGTCCATGTTTTCTTCGTATGGTGTCGTTTTGCTGCAGTTGACTTTGCCTAAAAACGTTGACTGATGGATGGCCAGATTTGGTGTGTGTCGGAGGGGAGGGCATTGATGTCGCCCTCCTTTCTTTGTGTTTCATATCATCCCACATTATCTAATTTAATTTATGAAGCCATCTCTTGTTTTTTCCCTTATTCTCAGTTTCCAACCATGGAAAATTAATGCAGTGTACCAATTCGGGTCGCGATAATTCTATTTAACATCGCTCGTAGGCTATCGTCAACATTCGGAGCAAGAAAAGTACCGATTGATAGGTTACAATTTTTTTTTCATGGAACGGGTTAAATTGATATTAATCTAGATACGGCAAAGGAGTTTTGTCGGATCCGATGTGCTTATTCGATCTAATAAGTACTAAGGGTGTGCAAAAGACCCAAAACCGGACTGGACCGGCCTGGAATCGGTGGTTCCTAAGGGGACCGGTCCGATTCCCGGTTCTATGGGCGGATCCATCCACCCGGACCGGACCGATATTATAATAACATATTAATTTTTATTATAAAAAAATTAAAATTCTAAAGCCTCATATTTAGAATTAGTTCCACAATTTTTTTCCGTTCTTGTGTTCATGAAACTTTTCTTTCTCTCAACTTTTGAGTTCATTTTTATCTTTGTCGCTTAAAAAGGGTAGCTCGGCACGATTCTCTCGCCATTTGGCGTGATCGCTCGTGAGACCGATTCCATGAATCCACTCGGGAATTGGACCGCTGCCGCCATGGTTCTCTCGCCATTAAGCATAATCGCTTGTGAGACCGGTTCCAGGGATCCACCCAAGAACCGGACCACTGCCACCATGGTTCTCTTGCTATTAGGCGTGATCGCTCGTGAGATCAGTTCCATTGATCCACCCGAGAACCGAACCGCCGCCACCATGGTTCTCTCGCTATTAGGTGTGATCGCTTGTGAGACTAGTTTCATGAATCCACTCGGGAACCGGACCGGACTGGCGATCCGATTCCCAAATCCAATTTTTTGGAACCGGTCTTTAGTGGGCAATTTCCGGTTCTAGGGCGAGAACTGCCCACCCGGACTATGCACACCCCTAATAAGTACATAGTGCCGTACATAGGGCCGGAGTTGAGAAATTTGTTCGGTGGCGGATTTTCTTTTTTTGCCCTTGAAGGAATGTGAAGTCCGAGCTTTGAATGTTAGGATAAAGGGTAGGTGAGGATCACACGTTGCATGGAAACAATCCACCCATTTCTCTCTTCTTTCAACTTCTCCTCCATTGTCATCCTATTTAAGTGGCCATGGACCCGTCACTACACAACTCCTAAAAAACCTTCCTATAACTCTCGTGGGTTTGCGCGCACGAATACAGAGAAAGACCGATGCCGGGTTGGGGACCGCCGCCAGGAGGACCTCCCGGACCACCGGGGCCGTGTGGCTGCTTAGGCTTCTGCTCCGACTGTATCTGCCGACTCACGTCTTCATGGTGAGAGCTCGATTTTTTTGTAATAGGCTGCCTGAGTCCTTTCATTTTTCATAGTTCATAGACAAAAATTTGGTTTTGTGAGAGCTCTCCAAGTCCAGTTTTAGGAGTACTTGACCCAAGATGACTGACATTGGAAACACTTGAGCCGGTCCAATTCCAAAATATGGGCTAAGCCTTTCTAATCCGCTCAAATTTAGCATATAATTAGACTTAAAGAGGTAATTAGATTTAAGAAATTAATTTGCATTTCATGATTTATAATTCACCAGGACGCTTGGTCATAGCTGAATCCGAGAGCACGAGCCGTCCGCCTCGGCCGACTGGTGCTTGATGCAATTTCTAGAAGTTAAAGCCCTTGTAGAATTTTCCCAATTTGTTTTTCCTCTCCCACTGCCGTAAATTTTCATATCTGATTGAATTCTGTAATCCATTTTCCAATAAATAATAGAAATAAAATTAAAAAAAGTGATACACATGAAACCTGATTTCTGGGTATATTGATTTTCCCAGTTTCTATTACCTGTGCTGCTGCTGCATCTTCGAGAGCTGTTGCGGACCGGTTTTCGGTGGGCCCCCTGGTGGGCCTCCGGGTGGGCCTCCTGGTGGGCCCCCTCGCTTCTGATCCAGCCTATTTAATCCATGTGATAATTCGGTGTGTTGAAATTGATATCGTGGGGTTCTCGTTTTTTCCCTTTTTCTTTTTGGTCCTTCTTGCTAGCTGATCAGCCCACCTGTTCCATGCAAGATTTGACGAATTTGACGCCGTGGGGTCCCTTTTTATATTTTAATTATTTGCTCTCTGGACTGTAAATATTAAGATCATTTCATTTTGGGTCAGAAAGCAGTCTTGGTAATAAAAGTTTCCAGGTTGTTATTGTACAATATGTTGGGAAACGTTCATTCATCTCAACTAGGTCCCAATGTCACATGGATCATCTAGACACAGAATTACATGGGCGCGGGCTTTGTGTAAATTGGGCCATCATCATATATTGTATTATACTTAATGCCGACACGAAATTAGGGAAGTTGGTTCCCAAGCGAAATCACGTCTTGTTGCTTGATATCGATTTAATTTGTAAATTCACTTGAACTCAAGTTGATTTGATATCCCCGAAAATCAACCAGCAGATGAGGGGACAGAAGTTATCCTTTTGACAAAAGAGAAAATGGTAAGACAAGTTTATTCTATGTTATATATTTATAAATTATGCAATCATATTACACAACATTAACATTTCGTACCTAAAAAGGGACTTTGTGTCATATGAATCCTTACGCCATAGAAGTGATTCTATAAGATGGTAGCATGAAAAAGGATGATAGACCCATTGGTTGTGGAAGCTCATATGGTTGATTTATTTATTTAATTAATTAATCAATATTTCGATAATAATTCTATCCACGTTAAATTTATGCGATAATCCACTTGTAAAGTTGATTCAAGGTATGAATGCATTCATGTTGTGAGAAATTTAAACCAATTAAGTTTTAACAAATTTAAAAGGAAAAAAAAAAAAACCTTCCAAGGAAATATATAGTTAGTAGAAACCGTGATGAGATCGAGATTTCTTAAAATATAGTGCTATATCCTTTTATCGTCACAAAAGGTGATACCCCATGTAAAGAAATAGGGAAGATTCAAAAGTCCTTTTTAAATTCTTCATAACAATGCCACATTCCTTCTTCTTTTTGTACAAATACAATTTCACACTATATATTTTTTAATATATGAAAGATAGTACTTCATTTAAGCTCGTGTCCTTATCAAAAGAGCCAGCAATGAGGAGCCCAATTAGGCTGCAGATTTTGGTCATCTAAGCCAATTTGAAAAAATCTGCTTAATTGGACTTTGTTCCCCCCTCAAGCCCTTTGAGATATTTTATGTTCTTATCTTTGAATATCATATTGCATCTCACCTCAATTTATAAGTTGTATTTTGAAGATCCCCTCTTTTCTACCTAAAACACTTCTATTAAAAGAAAAAAGAAAAAAAGCTAAACTATAAGTTCCCAAATCTCTCTCTCCACGTTTCAGATCCCACGATTTATGCTCCAATTGCAACCTTTATCATTGCACTAACCAGCCATCAATCGATGAAAGCACAACAAGCTAGCCTCCTTCTTCACTTCATGGCACGTACACCAGTGCGTGCTCGCACGGAGGGCATATTTATCGCTCTAACACAACCACCTTTGTCAAATCGATGTACCATTATTAATGACCTCTCTCTCTCTCTCTCTCATACATATAAATAGGGATGAGCACAGAGACTGAACTAATACTAGAAATTGATTCAGTCCTGTTCCTAGTTCCAAAATTTTTTTATGAGAATCCTAATATTTATTGAGGATGTAGAAGTTGAAGGTCAAAATGCAGTTTACTTGCAATGTTTTCCTTAAACGAGTTGAAATATGCATAATGGTATTCATTTTCTTTATCACTAGTTTCTATCTTTCCGTGAAAAAATAGTAAAAAGCTTCTCTTCTCCTTTCCTTTTCTTTCTTTCCCTTTCCCTCAAAAATTCTAGTCCTCTCAAATTCTCAATCCCTCTATTCATTAGAAATTCTTCCAAACGTAGGTTTAAAGGCATAAAGTATGAGATTTGCCATGTTAAGGGTTGATAGCACTTGGAACTATCGCGGCAACTTTTTGCTCAAGACAATCAAGCGCAATAAAAAAGATTGTTCGTTCAAAAAACGGCCACAATCAACTAGACAACATTGACTAACAAAATGGATTTGTGATCTTTGAAGTCATGCTGTAGTCCTTGTACTGGATTGACAAACTACAAAAGCGAGAACAGATGCACAAGTGAAGCATGGACCATAGATTGCATGAAAGAAAATTGACTAAGGCTACGTTTATCTTGCTGAAAATAAAATATTTGAAAAGCATTTTATAAAATAATCACTTATATCGCTTGAAATAATTAGTCAATAAAAATGTATTTATTATAAAATACAATTTATGCCTAAATTTTTTTTATGAACGATGAAAATATTTTGATTCTTTTATTTTTGTAAGTAATAGAAGCAACCATTTTAAGGAAAAACACTAAAGGAAGTAAATCTCATGCTTCCAATGTTCACACGTGCCCCTTCCTCTTCGTGAGTACTCCTGTAATCCATGAGCATCTAGTGTCTTCTATTTATCCGAAAGATAGTAATTTAATTAAGCTCGAGTCCTTATCGAAAGAGCAAGTGATTTGTTACCACTCTTTTCGAATATTTAGTTGGTCCACTACAACAAGGAGTCCAATCAAATTGCAAATTTGGTCGTCTAAGCCCATTGGAAAAAATCTGCCTGATGGGACTTTGTTCCCCCCTCAAGCCTTTTGGGATATTTTATGTTCTTATCTTTGAATATCATATTGCATCTCACGTCACTTTATATTGAAGTTGTTTTTGACAATCCCCTCTTTTCTACCTAAAATGCTCCTTAAAAGAAAACCTATAACTTCCCAAATCTCTCTCTCCCTACATTTTGGATCATCGCACAATTTATGCTCCAATTCCGACCCCTATCATTGCATCAACGTGCCATCAAACAACGATAGCACCACGAGCTATGCCTCCTTTGCATGCGTGTGAGTGCGCACAGAAGCCATATTTAATGCGCCAACACAACCACCATTGTCACATCAATGTGCCACTATTAACGACCATGCCACCAGCCATGAATCCCTCTTTCACCTACATGCTCTCTCTCTCTCTCTCTCTCATATATAAATAGGAGAGCTAAAACGTTTAAATCGGCACCTTTGTACTAATATAGAAAAGGAGAACTAAAACGTATGAATCGGCACCGTGCCGTCGTGGGTTTTTGTCAAAACAGCGGAAAAGTCGAAGGTAATAACCAAGGAAATGGAAGCCTCGACGTAGAAAAGGAGAACTAAAACGTTTGAATCGGCACCGTGCCGTCGTGGGTTTTTGTCAAAACAGCGGAAAAGTCGAAGATAATAACCAAGGAAATGGAAGCCTCGACGTAGAAAATTCAGATGGAGAAGATTTCAAGTCCGAGGTTTGTCAATCGGCACGTGATCAAACTGTTACGAAAAGGTAATTTTGCCCTTTCGGGATTGTTGAAGAATCAAAGAACATTCATCTGGAGATTTACGCAAGCTGATTAAGCTATTAATCATTGACATGTGGAATGGCCTTATTGGCCGAGTTTTATATGTCTCTCTCGGTGTCTTTTGATGTAGATTAAGTGCAGCTGCGTCCATACATTTGTGATGACTTGTCTGTGGATAACCAGACTTGTATTATGGAAATTCTCCAGCAAACACCGGGGCATTCTGCCGGACACTTGGCGCACATGATGAATCGCACGCTTCTTGTTTTGTATGCCTGTGAGAACTTGGTTCCTGATCCTTTGTCGAGTACTCCTGACCCGTGTTCAAATTAATTTTAACCTCTGACAATTTCCATTCCAAGGAATCTCATTCCTTGTGTGGATTGCAAAAAAATTTGGCATTCAAGGAAAAAAAAAAAAATTTCAATCGGCAACCGGCAACCGGCATAGATGACCGGCTGAGACCGGGACCGGTGGTGGTGGTGGCGGCGACACAATGATTGAGTTGGGATTTTAATAGTTTTAATTAGTTACTTAGTAAGCTCCCATCAACATTTCTCTTTTCCTTACTTTTACTTTCTTCCCCTCTCGCTTAAATATTCTTGTTCTCTCGAAAACCGAAGCCCTCTATTCATTCTCTTAGAAATTTTTCCAAATGTAGGTATAAAAGCATAAGTAGGAGATTTGCCACGTTCAGGGTAGATAGCACTTGCCTCTATCGGAGCACCTTTTTGCTCAAGACAATCGAGCCCCTTAACGAAGACTGTTCGTTCCAAAATCGTTTACGGCCACGATCTACCGGACAACATCAACTATTTGTGGTCTCTGAAGTCACGCAGCAATCCTTGCACTTGATTGACTCAAACTACAAGAGTGAGGATAGATGCACAAGTAATGTGTGTACATAGATTGCATGAAAGAAAATAGATTAAAGTTATGTTTATTTCATAGAAAATGAAATATTTAAAAAGTATTTTTCAAAAATAATTACTTATATCACTTGAAATAATTAGTTAATAAAAAATTTCTTTAATATAAAATACAATTTATATCTAGTAAATATTTTCTCTTTCATTTTTGTAAGAGATAAAATGAATATTTTAAAAATATATATTTTTCAAATCATTCAAATTTCATGAAGTAAACGCGTCCTAAAAGTAAAGGAAGTAAATCTCATGCTTTCGGTGTCATGCGTGCCCCTTGCTATTCGTGAGCACTCCCATTGTCCATCTCCTATTAACAGTTCCCGCTCTTGAATTCAAAGTCCGTCTCCATATCCAGAGGTGATAATTGTTCCAACTATGGATCTTGATTGCAATAATTGCATGATTGGAGCAATTATTGGGAAAATTAAAAAAAAATGATAAACTTATTGCATTAGTATCAATTCATTTTTATATATTTCAATTGAATCAATTTAATAATAAATATTTTCACATTGGTAAAGTTAATTTCATCTGGCCAATTTAGGTCGGAATCCAAGCGAGGGCCGAAACCCTCATGACTTGATTGGCAAGGGCCATGACGACCTCATTGGGTGTAGGCGTGGCATTGTGGCCCTCGCTTGCCACAAGCAAAGGTGAGAACACCTCACTTGTGGGCAACGAGGGCATGGAGGCCCTCCCCTGCAATTGGCAAGGGTCACAACACCCTTGCCTAGTTTGAACGGGGTCGTCACGGCCCTTGCTAGCCAACAAGCGAGGATTTAGCCCTTGCCTGTGTTTGAATGAGGACCCGATGCCCTCGCCCATGGGTAATGAAGGTGCGGGAGCCCTCACCCATACCAACCTATGGTGGACATGGTCAGTGAACGACCCTACCAGCCATGGGAAAAGAAAAAGAAAAAGAAAGAAAAGACTAAAAAATTATAAAAAAATTTTGTGTGTCTACGCTAGTTGTGCCATATAAAACTGTCGAATTTCATGTTATAGGCCGGATGGAATAAATTGATACTAATATGAAAATGGTTTAGGATTAAATTGATTTAATTGAAAACTTTATGATTGAATCGATATCAAGGCAATAGATTTTGGACTTATTTGATACTTTTCTCAACAATTATTTAACAACAACCGTTAGCTAACATCTTTGGTAAATATTCCTGCTCTTCTTTTAATTTGATTCTAGTCAAATTTTGTCGGACACTGTTCTCATCTAGTCAACTTGCTTCTATTAGCCACTCACGACCAATGCTAGCGGTTGAACTTAATGGTCATATCACTTTCTCATAAAGATTAGCACTGTTCAAAATGTATGGTAAAAATCCGATATTTTCGCCTGGAGAGGTCACCAAGAAGGAATTTTAATTTTAGCCTATTAATATATCTAATCAGATTCACCTTCACTTAAAAATTTAAATTAATGAGTTAAAAACTAACTTAAATGTATTAATCATTCCAACCTACACAAAATTTTCGGTATGAAATTTCTCTTCTAATACAATTTACTTGCGCGTCACAACATGCACGGCTCAGTATCAAATTGAAAGCCACAACAGAGCCAAGTGGGTTGGGCTGATAAATGCGAACGGAACAAGCGGCATTGAGACGTGCGGATCCAAAACTCTTGAAGAGCGCTCCATGCCAAAAGGCGATGAGCTGGCGCAGATCTCGTCGCTTGTGCAGTCATCTCAGATCCACACGTAATGAACTCGTACTAACAATTATGGCCAATGTCGGAGAACACGTGCTCTGCTGTCCGTCCTTTCGCTTTCAGCACATGAAGACGTACCAATACCGACCCACCCACCGAAAGACCAAAGACAGCGTGCTGAAAGGTCACAGGCCTTATCATCATTCGACTCGGAACGGAATTGCTCTGGCCATGTGATAACCCTTTGCGAATAGGTACGGACTGCTGCACATGTACCGTGAGTTGTCTAGTGAATAGGAAGCCGAAGGAGGCCCCCATCGTGCAGTAACGTCCAAGAGACTAATCGAGTGTTCGGGGGACTTGAAGTTCGGGCTATGTGGAGGGTAACTAAAAGGGGACCGTCCGTATCGCTCCTTTACCTCCGGCCACCCTAATCCACAAGAACCTCCACGGCACGTTGCTGACCAACACCAAGCTCGTCAAGCCTTTCGACTCGTCTTGTCATGCCCTCTTTCCTTTCTTTCCTCTCTCTTTTTGCTCAAGCATAAGCCTGTGTCGAGGGGAAACGATTCACCACGGTAATCGAAAAGTTCAGCTTGACTAATACGAAGATGACCCTTAATTACATGGGGACTTGTTAAAGATACTTGGAAAATTTTCATTTTCTTTGCATAGGTAGTGCGTTTGACGATTATTTTAAAATTATGATATTTCATCATTGGATTGCTTAATGAGTGTTTTTGAGATCCATTTTAACAAATTCCAATTATTTTTATGGTATGCTAATTGTGCCAATGTTGAATTAGCACGCGACTAAGGAGTATTAAACAAGTAATGCAGTATCGATTGGTGGGGTATAATTCAAAATTATACATCAAGAAATTATATTACTATTTCTCTATCAATTCTAAGAGAGAACACCTCAAACCAACTGAATCGGGAACCGCTTGGAATAGACTGTACTAGCCAATTCTGGACAATTTCAATAGGTGTCAATTCAGTTCCTAGCTCCATAAAATGGAACTGGTGATATTCAATCCGATTTTCATTTATAGGGGGAATTAGACCGACTCTTTTAAAAAAAAATAATTTATTAAAAATAGCAATAAATTCTAAAATAGTAACAACTCTAGTATTTCTTTAAATTTGTTTTTTGCTAAGTGATTGGCTCCATTGTATTGGGTTGGATGCGAAACCGATCGCCCCTAACTAATCCCCTGATCTTAGGGTGACTTATGTTGAATAACAAGGAAGAAAAACTCAACTCAATTACAAAGTTAGCCTAAAACATCACCAAGGCTGCGGCATCAGCAAATTCCGAAATTTTAAGTAAACAATGTGCAATGCACCTAACATATCCTTGCTACCAACAAGAAAGACACTAAACTTTAAGTGTCTTACTTGACAAGGTCCGAGCTTTGTGTATATCTATCCGTGACTAGGAAATAATTGTTTAGTATATGAGTAATTATAGTATGAACTTTACAAAATTAGTGTGTGAATTTTTCTTTACATTGGAGGCAGAGGCAAAAAGTTTTGGCATTCTAAGAAAAAAAAAACTTTTCAATCGGCAACGGGCAACCGGTACAGGTGACCGGTAGAGACCGGGACTGGTGATAGCAATGGCAATGATGATTGAGTTTGAGTTTTAATAGTTTTAATTAGTTACTTAGTAAGCTTCCATTGACACTTCTCTTCTCCTTTCCTTTCCTTTCTTCCCCTCTCGCTTAAAAATTCTTGCTCTCTCAAAAATTGAAGCCCTCTACTCATTCTCTTAGAAATTCTTCAAACATAGGTTTAAAAGCATGAGATTTACCATTTTCAGGGCCGATAGCACTTGGCTCTATGACAGTAACTTTTTGTTCGAGAAAATCAAATACAAATGAGGGCTGAAATCCTCGTCTATTGGTTGGCGAGGGCTGTGATGCCCTCACCAGTGACTATTGAGGGCATGAAGGCCCTCCCCATGGCTGGCAAGGATTGCGAAGCCCTTGCCTAGTTTGGGCAAGGCTATCACAACCCTCACTTGGATCTTGACGAGGGCCTCAATGCCCTTGCCTATGGCCGATGAGGGTGCAGAAGCCCTCAACCAAATCAACCCGTGGCCTAAGAGGAAAGAGGAAAAATAAGAAAAGACTAACAAAATATTATAAAATTATAAAAAAATTTCACATCAGCATCGGCTATGCCAGGTAAGATCGCTAAATTTCATGTTATAGGACGAATAGAACGAATTGGTACAAATACAAAAAGGTTTATGAATAAATTAGTTCTGTTGAAAAGTTTATGACTAAAGCTCTATTCGTTTCACGGAAAATAATTTTCAGAAAAACGTTTTCAAGCTTTTCCAATATTTGTTTCGATGGAAAATGAACTAGTCGAGGAAAACATTTTCCATCCTAGAAAAAAAAGTCTTTTGAAATAGGGGAAATTTTTTTCCACTTTTCAAGTTGGAGAAAACATTTTAATTACTCACTCTCCCTTATCTCGTACCCTACTAGCCTCTCTTCTTTCTCTTTTTCTTTTCTAAAATTTTGAATTTTTGAATTTTATTTCTATTTTTAGTTTTATTTTTTTTCCTTTTACTTTTTTCACTTTATTCTTCAACCAGCCATGGCGACCAACCACAACCAAGCCTTTAGCTTGTCGATCTTGGGCGAGTTTGAGGCTCTTCAATGCTAGCCTTTAGCCTTGCCAGATTGGTGAGCTAGAGGTTCGCGCTTGCCGCTAGCTAGCCGATCGAGCGAGCAGCGTGCTCAAGCTCACTGTCGGGCTAGCTTGAATCTAGCAAACCATGAGATCGCCGGCCTCAATGGAGCTCAACTCACCTAAATTGGCCAAACTTTGAGCTTGCCAACCTATGTCTAGGCTAGTCATCGAACAGCCCGCCATCGTTAAGACACGCAACAACAAGGGAAGGAGTAGGAAGAAGAAGAAGAAGAAGAAGAAGAAGAAGAAGAAGAAGCACAAGCCACGGAGGAAGGAGCATGAAGAAGGAGGAAGGAAAAGAAATATAAAAAAATAAAATTTTGATTTTTTAAATAAAAAATAATTAAAAATTCAATTTTTATAAAAATTAAAATTACAATACTAATTTCTCTTAGAAAATCAAATTAGATACCGAATGGTTAGAAAATATTTTTCACTTCATTTGCAAGTTTCGATCAAATACCAAAAGATATCATCATTTTCCTAGAAAATAATTTTCTAGAAAACATTTTCCAAAAACATAATATTTTATGTGAAACAAACAAAGCCTAAATTGATATCAATACAAGAGAATTTCGACTTTTCGGTATTTTTTTTAACAATTATCTCACAGCAGCCATCAGCCGACATCTTGGGTAACTATTCCCGCTCTTCTTATCCTCTTATTTGATTTGATTCCAGTCAAACTTCGTTGAAACTGTTCTTCTCTAGTTGTCTCGCTTCTATTAGCATCTAACAGCCAACGCTAGCATTTGAACTCAATGGTCACACCACTTTCTTATTGAGAGTAGCATTGTTGGAAGCGTGCAATAGAAATCTGATACCTTTATTGGAGGAAATTGTCAAGAAATAACCTAAATTTGAGCTCATTGATATATCTAATCGAATTCACCTTCACTCAAAAACTTAAATCAATAAATTAAAATATAACTTCAATGTACTAACCGTTCCAAATCACGCAAATTCTTCAATGTGAAATTTCTTTTCTAATACAATTTACATGTGCATCACACACATGCACAACTCAGTATCAAATTCAAAGCCACAACGGACCCGAATGGCTTGAGCTGATAAATGCGAACGGAACGGCGGCATGGAGACGTGCCGATCCAAAACTCTGAAGAACACTCCATTCCAAAAGGCGACGAGCTGGCGCAGATCTCGTCGCTTGTGCAGACATCTCAGATTAACGCGTAGCGAACATGTCCTACGTATATTATGGCCAGCGTTGGGAACACGTGCTCTGCGCTCCGTCCTTTCGTTTTCAGCACATGAAGACGTGCCTATACCGGCCCACCGAAAGCAAAAAGACAGTGTGCTGAAAACTCATAGGCCTTATCATCATTCAGCTCGGAACGATCGCTCCGGCCATGTGATAACCCATCGCGAATAGGTACGGACCAGTGCATACGTACATGAGTTGTCTAGTGAATAGGAAGCCGAAGGAGGCCCCCATCGTGTATTAACGTCCAAGACATAATTTATTCGGTCGCGGCGGGATTCGATGAGATTTAATCTAAGTGTTTTTGGTGACTGGAAGTTCAGGCTATGTCGAGGATAACCAAAAAAGGACAGTGTCCGTAGTCGCTTCTTTACCTCCGGCCACTCTAATCCACAAGGAGAACCACTACGGCACTTTGCTGACCACTACTGAGCTCGTGTAGCCTTTCAGCTTGTCTTCTCGTGCCCTCTTTCCTTTCTTTCCCTCTCTCTTTGCTCAAGCGTAAGCTCATGCCGAGGGGGAACGATTCACTACAGTAATTGAAAGGTCAGAGGCCTTATCATCATTCGATTCGGAACGGAATCACTCTGGCCATGTGATAACCTGTCGTGAATAGGTATGGACCGGTGCGTAGGAACGAGAGTCGTCTAGTGAATAGGAAGTAGGGCCCCCCCATTATGTAGTAACGTCCGAGACATGTAATTATTCGTTTGCGGCAGTATTTGATGAGATTGATCGAGGGTTCCGGTGACTAAACATTCGGACAATGTAGAGGGTAAAGAAAAAGGACTATGCACATAGTCGCTCTTTCACCTCCGACCACCCTAATCTTAAAGGGGAACCTCCTGGTCACGTTGTCAATGAGTACTAAGCTTGTCTAGCCCTCGGGTGGTCTTGTCGTGCCATCTATCCTCATCTCATCCCCCTCCCTCTCTCTCTGCTCGAGCATAAGCCCGTGCCGAGGTGGAACAATTCACTACAGTAATCGAAAGGGTCAGGTTGGCTAATACGGAGATGATCCTTAATTACATAAGGGCTTGTTAAAGATACTTTGGAAAAATTTCTTTTTCTCTACGTGGACCATGCATATGATGATTATATTAGAAATCATGAAATTTTATTGTTTGATTGCTTAATGAGTGTTTCCGAGATACTCTTTAATAAATTCCAATTATTTTTATAGTATACTAATTAATGCCAATGCCGAATCAGCATGCGACCGATGTATACTAAACAACTAATGCGGTATTGATTGGTGGGGGTATAATTCAAAATTATAAATAAAAAATAATAGTACTANCCGCTGACTAAACATTCGGACAATGTGGAGGGTAAAGAAAAAGGACTATGCACATAGTCGCTCTTTCACCTCCGACCACCCTAATCTTAAAGGGGAACCTCCTCGGCACGTTGTCAATAAGTACTGAGCTTGTCTAGCCCTCGGGTGGTCTTGTCGTGCCATCTATCCTCATCTCATCCCTCCCTTTCTTTCTGCTCGAGCATAAGCCCGTGCCGAGGTGGAACAATTCACTACAGTAATCGAAAGGGTCAGGTTGGCTAATACGGAGATGATCCTTAATTACATAAGGGCTTGTTAAAGATACTTTGGAAAAATTTCTTTTTCTCTACGTGGACCATGCATATGATGATTATATTAGAAATCATGACATTTTATTGTTTGATTGCTTAATGAGTGTTTCCGAGATACTCTTTAATAAATTCCAATTATTTTTATAGTATACTAATTAATGCCAATGCCGAATCAGCATGCGACCGATGTATACTAAACAACTAATGCGGTATTGATTGGTGGGGGTATAATTCAAAATTATAAATAAAAAATAATAGTACTATTTCTCTATTAGTCCTAAGGGTGAGCACATTGGACCAATCGAATGGGAAACCACTTGGACTAGGCTAGACCAAACCTGATGATTTTGGGATGTTCTGGAGGGCATCAATCTGGTTCCTAGCTCCATAAAATAGAACTCGTGATTTTTGGTCCGGTTCTCAATTGTGGAGGGAACTGAATAACTCTTTTTTTAAATTTTTTAAATTTTTTAAATTTCTTAAAAATAGCAATGAAATCTAAAATGGTAACAATTTTAGTATTTTTTTTTAAAATTTTAATTTTTTTTTGTTAAGTGATTGATTTCATTGAATCGGGCCAGACTGGAAACCAATCACCCCTAATTAACCCTCTAATCTTAGGATGACTTATGTTGAATTATGAAGGAAGAAAACCTCAACTCAATTACGAAGCTAGCCTAAAACATCACCAAGGCTGCAACATTAACCAAATTTGTAGGTAAACATCGTGCGGTACACCTAACACATCCTTTCTATCAATGAATAAGACATTAAACCTGACGTGTCTTACATTTTTTTGTGATCATTGACTGTACAAGGTCTGAGCTTCATGTATATCTATATGTGATTAGGAAATAATTATTTAGCATATGAGTAATTATAGTAAATAATGTGCGAATTTTTCTTCAGGTATAAGCCATCAAGAACTCTATATTATACTTACTATGACACATTTATCCTAAATTTATATATTGTAACATATTTATCTTAAATTTCTTCTTTCAACATAATGAACTCCAAACTTGTATCCAGGCTACATATTTATCCCAAAAATTTAATGTCATGAAATTTTTTTTTTGAGTTTTTTGCATCATAGAAAAAAAAATTAGGATTAATGCGCCACACAAATAAGAGTTTGGGATTTTTTCATAGAAAAAAAATTATGATAAATGTGTCAAATATGTATAAATTTAAGATTTTAGTATTAAAAAAATTTAAAGTAAATATATCATGGTAGCAAAGTTTTAAAGTTTTTTGTGGTTGCATCAAAGTGCGTGCCCTAATTTTTTGTAAAATTATATATTTACATACATATCATATGTGGCAAGAAAATAATGGTTGTTTAAAAATTGTCAAATTGATAACCATCCAAGTTGGAAAAAATACTTGGCTTGAGATCGACAATATCTCTGCACGTCATTTTCAGTGTGTCCAACTTGAATAGAATCTCTCCAATCCTCCAAAAAAATAATTAAACAATTATAAATAAAGAAATAGGACAATTTAAATTGGATCACCCTAAAACAATTAGATTATGTCGTGTGAAATGGACGCCCACGAGTGTCGCTTTCAATCGAAATCACCGTTTGGTGGTCCAGGATAACCCTAGTCAAATCCAATTTCAAGTGACATTAAATATATTATATTATATTGATACATATATACTCACTTTGATTTCATTTGTCGTATTATTAATTATTTAAATGTGGATCTTCTTCGATATTTCCTCATCTTTCCCTATGCATAATATTTCTTTCTTTTTTTAATAAATTTCCACTTTTGTTTCTTACTTGACCCATCAATTTTGAGTGTAGTTCTATTGAATGTGTATTAATTATGGCTGATTTTTTTGTCTTACTTTAACTTTTTAACTCACTTTTGGATTTTTACCCTGCAAAGAGAAAATGCTCGAGAGTGAAAATTTATATTTAAAGCTAAACATCCTTATCTCAATTCTAAAAAATGGAGATTTGAATCCGCATCTCTCCATTTACATGTGGGATAAAAGATTATCGGGCTATTAATTATGGTGGAATTATTTAATCAATACTTTTCATTTCCTTTTCCATTTATGGAAGGTGAACGAGTTTATCAACATTTCCTTCCTCATAGAACGAGTGGCCAGATGGGTGAAGTAAATACCTTCAAAACCATAAGATGCACATAAATAAATAACAATTTTTGAGATGCTGAAGAGGCAAAGCTACGCCTATCGGGTCGAGTCACAGGCACAGTTGAGGCCGACAACGGACGAAAGCGAGCTTTGCTTATAGTGTTGGTGAAAAAAGTGTGGTGGTACTACCCACATGGGTGGCGTTGCTGATTCGCGCTTTCTTCCTCTGGCAAAAGGTCAAGAGTTCGAATCTCAGTTTCGTTATAAGGTGACTTACCTAGTTGCATATGTGTGGTGGCTAGTATGTGCGGCCCTTAGGGTTTACTCCTCTAACTGTCGGCGGGGTGCGGGGTTCCTTGGGTCATCATAAAAATAAAAATAAAAATGTGGCGGTTGCATTAGAGATGTCGGCTGATCTTTCGTAGGAGGAAGAGAACGAATTTTTTTATGTCAAAGGACATTTAATGACTAACATAGGATCGTGAGAAAATACTTCTCTTTCATAGTAAAGAAAGAATAGAAAAAATAAAGTAAAAGGAGGATAAATTAAAAAATGATAATGATTTGCGTGGTGATAAGTCAAATTACTGATAAATTTGGTAGAAAAAAATAAGGATGGCTTTTTGCAAGTGATTCCATTGAACTTTAGCTTCCATCCACGTCAAAGGACCATAGCTCATGGGAATCAGATTACGATGATTTCCCATCAACTGAGCCAGGTTTCGACGAAAAAAAGAAAGTCACTTGGAAAGGTTCAGCTTGACTAATATGAAGATAACCCTTAATTACATAGGGGCTTGTTAAAGACACTTGGAAAATTTTCATGTTCTCTACATGAATCGTGTGTCTGACGATTATATTAGAAATTATGATATTTCATTGTTTGCTTGTTTAATGAGTGTTTTTGAGATACTTTTTTACAAATTCCAATTATTTTTATGGTACACTAATTGATGCCAATGCTCAACCAGCACACAATTGGTGAATGCTAAACAAGTAATGTGATATTGATTGGTGGGTGTATAATTCAAAATTATACATCAGGAAATAATATTACTATTTCTCTATTGGTCTTTAAGGTGTGCACATTGGACTGATCGAATTAGGAATCGTTAGAACTGAACTGGATTGGTCAATTCTGGGCGGTTCCTATAGGTGTCATTCTAGTTCCCAGCTCCATAAATGGAACCAATGATATTTAGTCCAATTCTTAGTTCTAGGGGGAATTTGACCGACTCTTTTTTTAAAAAAATTTCTTAAAAATAACAATAATTTCTAAAATAATAATAACTCTAGTATTTTCTTTTTAATTTTTTTTCGAAGTGATCGGTTTTATTGAATTAGATTAAATCAGAAACCGATCACCCCTAACCAATCCCCTAATCTTAGGATGACTTATGTTGAACAACGAAGGAAGAAAAACTCAACTCAATTATGAAGCTAGCCTGAAACATCACCAAGGCTGCAGCATTGACAAATTCCAAAGTTTAAGTAAATAATGTGCAATGTACCTAACATATCCTTGCTACTGATAATTAAGACATTAAACTTTACGTGTCTTACTTGATAAGGTCCGAGCTTTTTGTATATCTATCAGTGACTAGGAAATAATCGTTTAGTATATGAGTAATTATAGTATTAACTTTATAAAATTTGTGCGCGAATTTTTCTTTACATTGGAGGCGTATGCCCTAATTTTTTGTAAAATGATATATATTATAGGGATATAAGTATGCCAAGAAAATTCTGGTTGTTTGAAAATTGTCAAATTCAAAGGATAATCATCCAATTTGGAAAAAATGCTTGGCTTAAGATCGACATTTCTTAGTATGTCATTTTCAATGTGAGCAACTTGAATAGAATCTCCCTAGTCCTCCAAAACAAAATAATTATAAATAAAGAAATAAGCCTTAAACAATTTGATTATGTGGTATGAAATGAACACCCCCAGTGTCACTTTCAGTCAAAATCATCCTTTTAGTATTTCTAACCAAAATCAAATCAAATATCAAATGATATTGAATATATTATATTAAATTGACACATATAATTCACTTTGATTACGCTTGTCGTATTATTAATTAGAGAGAATATTATCAAAAATTCTAAACTTTACTTCATATGACCTATTTACCCAAAAAAATAATTTGTAATATCAAAAATTTTAAATTTTGCTCAATGTGATATATTCACCCTAAACTCTTATTCTGAAGGGCATTTTCATCTTTTAATTTTTTCCTTTTTCTTTCCTTTTTCATTTTTTCATTTTTCTTCTTTTTTCGGCAGCGAAGGGAAGCAGCTGGCATCGGCCCTTAACCAACTTAGGCGAGGGCAACAGCAAGGGCCACCCTCATCAAATCTAGTGAGGGTTGCCCTCGCCCAACCCAAACAAAAGCAACAGCAAAGGCTGCCCTCGCCGGATCTAGCGAGGGTCACCCTTGCCTAACCTAGGTGAGGGTTGGCAAGGACGCCGGCAACTTCCCTCCGCTGTCGAAGAAATAGGAAAAAATGGAAAAAAACACAAAAATGCCTTTTGAGTCTGGATAAATGTGTCACAATTGGTAAAGTTTGCAATTTTTGGTGTCATAGTAAAAGTTTATGGTAAATATGTCACATGAGACAAAATATGAAATTTTTTGTGTCACAAAATAATATTTAGGGTAAATGTATTACATAGAGAAAATTTACATAGAGAAAATTTTGGAGTTTTTGGTGGTATTTTTTCTCTTAATTGTTAAAATGTGGATCTTCTTCAATATTTCCTTATCTTGCTTATGTATGATATTTCTTTCTCTTTTTAATAAATTTTCCCCTTTGTTTTTTTGCCAGACTCATCAATTTTGAGTAGGGTTCTATTGAATGTGTATTAATTATAGCAGGTTCTTCTTCTTTTTTTGTCATATTTTAACTATCAATTCACTCGCGAACTTTTTGTCCTATAAAGAATTAGAGCTTAGAAGTCGAAATCCATACTTAAAATTAAATATCTTGATCCTAACTCTTGAGAAGATGGGGATTCCAATATAATCTCCCTTTTTGTGTGGAAAAAGTGATCATTGAGCAATTAATTATGGTAGAATTAATTAATCAACACTTTTAATTTCCTTTTCCATTTCCTCACAGACTGAGTGGCCAGATGGGTGAATTAAATAGCTTCAAAAACGTAAGATGCACATAAATAAATAACAATTTTTGAGATGCTGAAGAGGCAAAGCTGCGCCTATCGGGCCGAGTCTTAGGCACAGCTGAGTTGCCGACAACGGACAAAAGCAAGCTTTGCTTGTAGTGTCGGCAAAATATGTGTGGTGGCCGCATTGGAGATGTCGGCTGATCTTTTGTAGGCGGAAGAGGACTGACATGTTAAAGTCAAAGGACATCTAATGGGTAACATAGGATTGCCAGAAAATACTCTCTTTCGGAATAAAATAAAATAGCAAAAATAAAATAAAAGGAGGAAAATTTTAAAATGATAATGATTTGTGGTGATTAGTCAAATCACTGATAAATTTGGTAGAGAAAAATAAGGATGGCTTTTTGCATGTGATTCCTTTGGACTTTAGCTTCCATCCGCATCAAAGGACCATGGCTCATGGGAATCAGATTATGATGATTTCCCATCAACCGAGCCAGGTGTCGACCCAAAAAAGAAGAAGAAAAAGCTAGGTGCATCTCCTCTCCTTTTAGGTCTCTTCTTGTAATTGCATCCACAAAAATAAATTTAAATATATATTTTTGTTAATGGGTGTTGAGATATTTGTTGAAATATTACTAAAAACATTTTTTCGGGTCTCGACACTCTTTTTTTTTTTTTCTGCGTCATACATAGTAATAATTAGATGTCATAGCATTGAATCATGTTGTTTTCACCAATTTGAGTAACACAGATTAAGTGTCTTGGAACATGTGACATTTAAAATACTCTTCATTTAAAGAAGTGAATTAGCTTTTTTAAGTAATTTAATAAATAACTATAAGGCAAGATGAAAACACGAGATCCACTACCAAAATAGCTATTTTTAGAAATGGGGATTGAAATAATGAATCAAAACATATAGGGCCAATTAATTTTAGATGAAATTAAATTCACGTGAAGTAAATCTGAATTGCCGTTTCGTGTGATTTATTTTATTTTATTTTTTTGCACTTTTTCATGCTTATCCATTTTCCCAATTTCTAGTTTAGAAGGAGGGTTCTGCGTTTTAGAATTTGAGCAACCTCAGACATTCAGAGATTCCGCCATTAAAACGATATTTTCGATTTTGGCTTTAAGAACAACAAAGCCAATAAACACAACTGCGGAAACGGAATCTTTTTAATTATCGCAATTGATAGTAAAAAAACAAAAACTCAAAAAAAAAAAAATTACAGCGTCTCGAACCACCTGGACGCGCCGAGAAAATGAATGATGCCAGCTGACGTGGCGGTCACGGGGCTGCGAGCTGCTCCCGCGACGCTACGGTACGGCCGTCTCCACAGAGGACACCCGATCTCCACCGCCGGACGGGTCGCGCCAGAAAATAAGGTATGCGAATCGGACGACCGAAATTCAATTTCATCGGATCACGTGGTTGCGATCGCTGTCCGTACATTATATATATCTCTCTCTTTCTTTCTTTCTCTCTCCACCTCATTTTGTCCTCCTACGGTCTCTCTTTGTCTCCCCCTCTCCCACTGTTTCCCCCGCACAACTCGCCTCTCTCTCTCTCTCTATCTCTAGCGGCCATTTTCTCTCACTTCCAGAATTCTCTCTCTCCTCCTCGACGAGGCATTGCTCTCTCCTCTCTCTGCGTGTTTTCTCGGGTGGGTTCGGTCGAGAGTTCGAGCTTCGGTGATATTCTCGCGCTTTCTCAATCTCTCTCGCGCCTGCGGTTGACAGGGGAGGCGTAACGTCGTTCCGCCGGAAGAAAGTATCCGTCTTTCTCCGCGTGATGCTTCGTGCATGTGCCTTGCGTCGGAGCTATCTGGTATGGCATTTGAGTGATTCGGAAATGGCGAGGTGTAACGTTAAATTTTGAGGTTCCTGTTGGACTCGCTCTGTATCTTTGGTTCTGAATCTTGGTATCCTTGGGATGGCGCTCGTTGTTTAGTTACTATTAAAAGGCCTCCGGATTGTGACGTTTGGGTTGGCGATGATTCGACTTGGGTTTTTTTCTGGATGCAGAATTCGGGGTGCTGAGATTCAGGAGAAGCTTGAGACATGGACAGTTCGGAGAAATAGGTTGATGAGACGATTCCTTGAAGTGGGTTCTGATTTGTTGTGTTGTAAACCGGTAGCTGTTTGAATTATCGAAAGTAGGGTGTTGGGTTTATTTTTTTATCGAGATCTTGGTACAATGGCTGCCGCATTCAGTGCCGTTGTATCAAGGTTGCAAGTGTTGTCCACCTCGGATCACGGGTCCGTGGTGTCCTTGAACCTGTTTGTGGCGCTCCTCCTGGCTTGCATCGTGATTGGTCATCTCTTGGAAGAGAACCGGTGGATGAATGAGTCCATTACTGCTCTGGTGATCGTGAGTTCTCTGTCTCTTGCTCTGTATCTTCCTGCGATGTTGAGCTTCAATGTGGGTACTAGTGGAATTGTTCTAGCCCAATTGTCTTCTTTGCTCGCATAGATTCGGGTCTAAGTTCACATCCTGAATTGTACATGTGCAAGCATTTCTTTCGGTCTCACACCAGAGGCTGCAGGCTTTTGATTTATCTAAGAAGATTGTTAGTAATTACTTCCAATTTTTTGCAGGGATTATGTACCGGTATCGTTATTTTACTTACCACGGGAATGAAAAGCTCCCATCTCTTAGTGTTCAGTGAAGATCTCTTCTTCATATATCTTCTGCCACCTATCATATTCAATGCAGGGTAAGTTAAATTTCCAATTGGAGTGGTGAAGAACTTTTGTCAGGTCATCTTACATGATATCCCTAGGCATCATTATTTTATGTGGTAACTTCTAGGCATCAGTTGTTGCTACACGTTTGTTTTTTGAATTTGTCATAAGATACGAGTAACTCCATTGACTGGTTGGACTTTTCCATAACTGTATAGAGTTCTTTGAACTGTAAGGAGGCTTCAAAAGAATTCTGATGTGGGCTTTATAAACTGGAAAGGATAGACTGTTCAGATGGACAGAAGACTGATCATCAAAGATTTGAATAATTTGATAGTCAGCGAAATGTCCATGCATATTAATCTGTTGTATTTTATGAAATTTAGAGTTGACAGACAAGTTGTATAATTTAACTTGTTGTCTTATTTTTGAACTTTACAGGAAGGTTGCCTATATCTTCTAGGGTTAAAAGTGTTATGACTATTTTCTGTGCGATTGATCTCCTTTCTATTTTCTAATCTTTGCTGAGTGAATAAGTAATTTCTTATAGGCT
>MU089527.1:177695-243801 GCA_014858505.1 Corymbia citriodora subsp. variegata
TATATCCAGTCTCTCCTCAAAACTGGGAAGTGTTTGCTTGAGTTTGTTGTGATCAAGTATAGTTAAGATAATTTCTTTCAAAATTTTGCCCAATATTTAAATTTTTATCAGCCCAAACTTCGATCGCCACGATCATGTGGTAGATGTTATTATCTCGAGACATTGAGTTTTCACATACTATACAGGTGTTACTGTGGAAGATGTTCCAAGTTCGTAGTTCTTTTCTTTCCTGTAATATAATGAGTTTCTGAATTGAACATTACAATTCTATTCTGGAAGCCCAGGCACTCTACAGATCGTGAAGTTGCCCTTATGATGCTTATGGCATACCTGTCCTACATGATGGCTGAAGTAAGCTTTCTCAGAGCTTTATGGTCAGCTTTTGACATCTCCTCCCTTTACAATTATCTAATTCATTGCGGTCTTTCGAAATATTTCTCTTTCAACATGCTAATATATCCATTATGCAGCTGTTCTACTTAAGCGGCATTCTCACTGTATTTTTCTGTGGGATAGTGATGTCCCATTACACTTGGCACAATGTGACTGAAAGTTCGCGAGTCACTACAAAGTATGCCTTTCTGATATTGTTCTTAAATTGGCATATCCCTAGCCTGTGCGCATGCATTGCAACCTACCTAATGTTTTTCTCTCTCATTGTCAGGCATGCTTTTGCAACGTTGTCATTTGTTGCTGAGACTTTTATCTTCCTCTATGTTGGTATGGATGCTTTGGACATTGAAAAGTGGAGATTTGTGAGCAATAGGCATGTCCTAGTTTCCCTCTTAACTCTTTGGTTTTCATTCTATTGAAACTTACCATCACTTTTGCTAGTAATAGCTACCTTTAGTTTGTCTGCAGCACTTCGTTTAACTGACTAAAATGTACATTCAAATGTCTTTTCTACTATTGCAGTCCTGGGACATCAGTTGCTGTGAGTTCAGTATTGCTGGCATTGGTTCTAGCTGGAAGAGCAGCGTTCGTTTTCCCCTTATCCTTTCTGTCCAACCTAGCCAAGAAAAATCCCAACGAGAGGATCAGCTTCAGACAGCAAGTATGTTCTGTGTGAGATGCAAATTATATCCTTTTCGAGTAATCAATTCAAGCAACTAACAACAATTATCCTTTAGGTGATTATATGGTGGGCTGGACTCATGAGAGGCGCTGTATCTATGGCCCTAGCTTATAACAAGGTAAATGCAGCTTTTATGTGGGCGTACACGCACGGGCATGTGCTCGTCTGTGTGTGTGTGTGAGAGAGAGAGAGAGAGAGAGGGGAGGAGCAATTTTATTTGACTCGTGCTATTTATCTGCAGTTCACTAGTTCTGGCCATACTCATCTGAGGGATAATGCCATCATGATCACAAGCACCATAACTGTTGTCCTCTTCAGCACTGTGGTAAGATGATTTGATTTTTTCTTTTTCTGTTCCGTTGTATAGAGTTGCAACATGGGTTCTGCGGTCATGTATTCATTCCCGATTTAGATACTCTGATGTTTCAATGATCTTACCCATCTGAATTTTTTCAGGTGTTCGGCTTTTTGACCAAGCCTCTAATAAGGTTATTGCTACCGCATCCGAAACACACAAGCATGGTATTTTCCGATCAAAATGCTCCCAAGTCCGTTACTTTTCCACTTCTCGAAGGTGGGCAGGATTCCGAAGGTGATCTTATGGTCCCTGACATCGGCCGCCCAAGTAGCCTCAGGTCACTCTGGACCACACCAGCCCATACTGTTCACTACTACTGGCGCAAATTCGATGATGCCTTCATGCGCCCCGTCTTTGGTGGCCGTGGTTTTGTTCCGTTTGTTCCTGGCTCACCCACAGAAAGGAGCGTCCGTCAGTTGTGAGGCTAGGCATCGTGTAGAGTGTTAATTAAGTAATGCAGCTATTGTTGAGAACCTGTAATGCAATTTTGCATAGAGCCCTTTCCTTGGTGTCTTTCTTGACGAAACAGAAGCGCTGTACCATATGCAATAATCGATGAATAGTGTACCATAGATGTGAAATTTACTACGACACGTGCAAAGAAGGCCTTGCCCAACAGCACATCTAGTGTCGTCTTCTTATCGAATTTGCAGAATTCTAGTATTTCACTGGTCTCGTACCATATTGTGCAGGTGCTGTTTCAATTTTGAAGACTAGATGCCTCAACTAGAATGTTGACATGGGCAGTTAGTGCTTTCGTTGGACATTTCACGACCAATGCATCGAATGCTCGCATAAGTCGACGGTCCAAGAGCAATTCTTGCAAAAATCACTTACGAGTGTTGCGACCTTTAGGTGTCAACAACTAGTCTTGCAAAAATCACTTCTACTGGTATCTACATGCTCATTATCGTATTGATGGATTACAACAACAGCCAGATATCCAATCAAGGCTCGACCCTGAAACATCCAGGGCCAACAACAACGAGGCGTGTGAGCAACTTTGACAACATCGATGCACAGCCTAATCCCAAACAAAAAATGGATCCCATCTTTACATATTACATAGCACGCGTTCTACCATCAGGCGATATCTACTTTTTTATCTACAATTTTGGCGATATGGCTGCTCCAAGATTTGAAGCGACTTGATCACTCCCAGTCTCCATCGAAGAAACCTGCGTCCTTCATTTCGGAGTAGTACACATTCTCCAACTGCAAGTCCTCCTCCTGTCATCATGATCGAGAATCTCAGCATTACGACAATCTAAACTAGCCCTCTTCGTGCTCACGTGAAACCAAAACTAAATAAAATGCTTTCAAAAGAAAGCTACACCACAATGAGAAAACCTATGCACAAGGATGATGGGCTAACCTGGAAGAAGTCAGCTAGAAATGTGAAGTACAAAAGGGGAAGGTAGAAGGCATGATAGCAGACGATTGTGGCACCGTATAGCCTGTAAAGATTAAGTGCTCTAAACATCAAGAAAATATATCGCTAAACAAAAAGTTTGTCAGATGCAGAAAAAAGAAGAAGAAAGAAACAAATGAAAACTTGAATTACCACAACCCAAAGCCAGCTCCATTTCCCGTTAGTCCGCATGCAAATAGAGCTAGCGCGTTCATGATGAGCATGATGATTACATACCTGTAAAACGCTGGTCTAGCTGCAGAGAAATAATAGACACAATCCACTGGTCATATCATACTGACATTAGACTGTCAGAAGATTCATAATAAACATAGACATACCAGGTAGCCTTTCTCTCCACCTGGAGTGATACATGAACAATATAGAACCATAAACTGCTGTAAGCACCAGTTGGTGGACTACCCACAATCCCCATTTAACCTTATGAGGATTTTCAATGTCGTCGATAAACAAAGGGATTCCAAATGCGAACAGATATATTGCCTGAAATAGAAACCATAAGAAACCAAAAATCAATCTTTAGAGCCATATTATCACCCATTATTATAGAGTAGGAAAATCTGACAAAGATTACAACAACAAAACATGAATGACGACAGGTTATATCATAACCTTCAGGTCTCATAAGGCTTGAAAGATGATTGTTTCCCATGTATAAATATATTTGAAGAGTGCACACACGTCTCTTGTACCACTCATTGCAACTAAATATGTTCCATCAGAAACAAATGCATGATGCAAAAAGGAAAGAAGATGGTGTGCTTCAACCTGCTTCTTCAGTCAGAAGGAGGAACATGGAGACAATTAGTATAGGAAAAAAATTACCTTGAGAAAAAGATCCAAACCAACAATGAGCCCTGAGACAACAAATGTGCGAGTAAGTGCATGCAACCCGCTTGCCGAGTTCCCTTGAAGCAAGAAAGCCACCAAGCTTACTTCAAGAAAAAGCATTCCAGACGTTGTAAACAAAGACAAGATGTTCCAGGCTACTTCCTTCCCAGGACTGCATTCCCATGCCTTTATCAACAAAAGAGCCAATCAAGCATTCATAGAGCAACGAAAGGTCCTTCAAAGTACAGATCTACGTTACTTAGATATTATTGTTGAGTACAGATATGTATCATAGCTTGACTCTTCTATGGATAAATGTGCAATACAAGGACTAAGATGGATAGATAAATTTTGAGCGCCAGAACTTGGTCATAAGAAAACAGGATATTCAACAGTTATCCTTCAAATGGTCTCATTATCTTTCTTCACTTTTTTTGGCTGCTGAGATTTGAATTAATTGTAGCTCTGAAATAAGACACAAAGCTGCAACTATTGAGTTTGATATTAAGTGTAGCGACACCCACAACCAGTCCGTGCCATGTCTTGTAGACATAGGGTGTATATCACCTCCATGCAACTGAGTAGCACGGTCGCAGATTATTAATTACAGAACTACCTAGATAGATGAGAACTTATTTGGTTTGTTTTCACTTTCATGTCCTTTCTGTGTTTAATTCATGAAAATGATCTTTTTTCCCCTTTTTGAAACTCAAAAGAGATGCAAAAACTATGAAAGCATGTTTGGTTGACATTTTTCATGTTTTCTCTTTCTTGTATTATATTTTTAGATGGCTTAAGACTATTGTCGTCACTGCTCCTTAGTCCTTAGCCAACTTATCTGAAAATCTCATTGCTTTTCCAGAATTTTGAACCAATAAGCTTGTTGTCAATGTCCTTAAGTGTCAACACATTTCTTCAACAACTTCTAGTTGGTGTGAATTTCATGACCTTTAGCATAGAAATATCAACGCTGATAATCACTGGTACTTCAGGTGACAACTTCAATGAAGTTTTTGGAAAGTTTCTTAATCCAGTTTTGTTCTCTCTCCATGATCTAGATAGCCAATGATGAATCAGCCTTGTGGCTGCCATCAGTTAATATTCCTCAGGTTAGGCTTACTACTTCCCTCAAAAAGTTTGACTTCATAAAGTCCAACAATGAGTTGGAGTGCTACACAGATGATGTGGGAGCTAGCTAGGGAAGCATTAGGACAATGGAGTGGGGTTGATATCCATAGGTTGAGAATGTGTTGTTGTGTGACCTGTGATATATTGAGTCGTTTGGAATTGGTTGGGATATGATCAAAGGAACATCCCCCATGCATGAAGGTAACTAGAAGCTTTCACAGCCATCAAGGCTGACTTTTGACCAAATTGTCATCATCGATAAGCAAACTTTTCTCTATACAAATCTCAAATGATGATTAATCCTGTATTATGTCTGTATTTCAATTTTCAAGAATAACATCAGTAGGTGTCATCCATTATTGAAATAATCAAATTTAGAACAATGATATCTGATAACAATTACAAGTATAGGATTTTTGCTATGCCAGACCTCCATTTTCACATTATTAGCAGAAGCCATATCAATAGGAAATAATTACATGATGATTACATGATGAAGAACACCGCATGCTGAGTACAGGAGGACCTCTATGGAGATAATTAGGCATTTAGAACTTTGGCTTTATACCCCAAACAACAAAGAATGTGCATCATCGAATAATTCGTATTCACCTCTTAGACGAACTCAGAAAATTGAATGAAAGGCCATTCTATCTTTACCATCGCCAATTCAAGTCATCCTTCGTTCATCATTCTGACTACCATTTTCCACCGCAACTACTAATCCACACCTCATGCCCGAGACACTCAAAACCCCTCATCGGAAAAGCCACACCAATAAACTGAAGACCCTAACTTGCTAGCAACATAAGCATTTCACCATTTAAAACCAATCCAAATATCGTAAAGATAAGCTTAAAAGCCCCAAATTAAGCGCAATAACAAGCTGGAACAAATGCACCAACTTGAAAAACCCATTCACACACTCGCTTAAAATCTTAAAACAATGACGGGTAATATAGCAACAATCACCTGTAAAGAGCACCACGTCAGGTTGAGCAAGCTGACGAGCCAGAGGCAACCGTAATAGGCGATCATGATGGACGACCTCCCGCTCGATAGCTTCGAGAAGCTCTTCCTCGCCTGAACAGCCAAGTAGAGCGCGAACGCGAGCGAGGACGCGATCAGCAGCACGTTGTGCCAGAACCCGTGGCACTCGAAGAGCCAGCCGTACATGTTCGGGCCAACGAAATTCCCTCCGACGGCGGCGGCGGAATTGGCGTCGCCGCGCCGCGTAACCGAGACTGCGGACTCGAGGGCTTCCTCCAGGGACCGCATCTTCCGGAGTGCCGAAATGGGTGACCGGAAAAACCCTTGCTTTTCGCCGGCGAAGTTGATCGGAAGAGGCGGAAATGGGAACCGAAGATGGAGAGGGAAAGAGGAGAGGGCCTCTAACAGCTATACGAGAAAATTTGGTGGAAAGGGAAGATGGAAGGACAGCTGAGGGGTATAAATGGAACCAGTAGAAATCATTTTTTATTTTTATTTTTATTTTTCTTTTATGGGCTTGACAGATTTAATAATTTTCTTTTTTAGTAAAATGTTAGAAGAGTTCTTCACGCTGGAAAAACACAGTTCAAATGCTTTCGCATCAGCTAAGGCATGCCAATTAAATCCAGATTCATTTTGCTCCCCTGTGCATCTTTCGACCAACTTCATTTTGATAGACAGTAGTAATAGGAAGAGGGTGTTTTGCATGAATATTTGATAATACTTGTAAAAAATGAGCAGTTCAATTTCTATAATGTAATTATGACATCTTGTGAATATTTTTAGATAGTTTTCTTTACTTAATTTTGAAGGATACCGGCATTTCAAATTTCACGTTGTTCGAGAATGCAAGTCCTACAATGTCTCGTATCACATCTCCGACGCGCTATTTTTGACTCGTGGGATGTTGTTTTCTAACTTGGTCTTTGTTTTAATTTTCTTTAATTTTATTTTTAGGGGATATGACAAAAGGTGCGGTCTAATTTGTACAGCGTGGTTGACTAAATAAGCTAAACAAATTGGGAAAAAAAAAAAAATGGGAAATGAGATTTTTTTGGATTCAAGGCAGCATGTCGATGAATAGATTGAAAAGTGCAAATTGCTTGACCTAAGAATGATATTGGTGGGGCTGCGCTATTACTAGAGTTTTCTCCAATGCATACAATTTTAGCTCTGAATCAAGTGTGCAAATTCTGACTAATTTCCAATGTATTAGTGAAAAGCTCAATAGGTTGATAACCCAAATTAAGATCAAACAAAATTTGCCATTTTTCGATGTTTATCCGTACAAAAACGGAAAAGAATCTCCTACTCTGTTTTGTACACAAAAATAGATGATTAGTCAAAGGTAGGTAGATTTTCAACTTAGAACCATTCTCAAGTCTTGTGATCCTCAATTATAGATGAAAGAAACCAAGAACCAAACCAATCAATTCTAGAAGTGCCTATTCATAAACCAACCGATTCTAATATAATTCACAAATCTACCTATGAATCGACCTATTTATTGTTTAAAGTTTAACTTGGGAAAATTATCTTAAAAGTCATAAACTTATTGCACTTTTGCTAATTTAGTCATAAATCTTTTTACTTTTTACTAATTGAATCTATCTAGTCAATTTTGGCAGAATTTCGCTAAAGTGGATGCCAGTTGTCCTATGTGGCATGACTAGTGTAAGATGATCGGCACTGATGTAGATAAAATTTATTATTTTTTAAATATATTTTCGAATTTTTAATACTTTTTTCTTTTTTTTCCCCCTCTTTCTTCTTCCTTTGTTGGTTGCCTAGCCTTCAGCAATCGACCAATGGCAAGGGCAGCCTCATGGGAGGTCGACGAATGTTGCCCTTGTTAAGATCAAGCGAAGGATGACCCACTTGAGGCTAGCGAGGTTGTAGCATCTAGCCAGTCATTAAAGGCTTGGAGACCAGTAGAGGTAGAAGAGAGAAGGAAAGAAAAGCTAAGAAAGAAAAAAAAGAAAACATTCAAAAAATATTTAAAAAACAATAAAATATTGTTCACGTCAATGTCGACTATATCATGTGGAATTGTTGATATCCACATTAATGAATTTTGGCCAAAATTGGTCTGATGGACTCAATTGACAAAAAGTGAAAAGATTTAAAACTTAATTGGTAAAATTAAAAATGTTTAATAATTAATTAACAAAAATGCAATAAGTTTATAACTTTTTAGATAATTTTCCTGAGTAAAATTATGAACACAAAATGTGCTGATTTACAGGTAGATATGTGAATTGTATTCGAATCAGTTTGTTTATGAATGGGCACTTCTAGAATTGATTAGTTTCATTCTTTGTTTCAATCATTTGGAATCGAGGATCACAATACTGGATTATGGTTCTAAGCTGAAAGTCTACCTACCCTTCGGGTGATCATTGTTTTTTGCATACATAACGTAGTAGCGGATTCTTTTCCCTTTTTGTATGGATAAACATAAGAAGAATGGCAAATTTTCTTTGAATTTAGTTTGGGTTATCAACCTATTGATCTTTTCACTAATACATTAGAAAGGAATCATAACTAAACTTGATTCAGAGCTAAAATGGTATGCATTGGAGGAAACTCTAGTAATAGCGCAGCCCCACCAATATCATTCTTAGGTCAAGCAATTTGCACTTTTCAATCTATTCATTGACATGCTGCCTTGAAACCAAAAAATATCATTTCCCATTTTTTCTTTTTCCAATTTGTTCAGCTAATTTTGTCAACCACGCTGTGAAAATTGGACCGCACCTTTTCTTATATAAAAATAAAAATAAAATATAAAAAGATGAAAACGAAGACCAAATTAGAAAACGACATCCCACGAATCAAAAACGGCGTCGAATGGGGTGGGGGTAGTTGAGAGGATGGGGAGTCATGGCTGGCTTCTCTCTCTCTGGCAGGCCGGACCTGACCCACGTTGTTGTCTCCTATAAAGGACTCAGATTTCTACGAAAAACCTGAGTCCTAGTCCACGCATTTGCTGGTGTAGATTCTTTGCTCGCTGCGCGTCGTTGTCTCTCCAGTAAGGGGTGCTCTGAGGTAGCTTCTTCCATCTTTCTCTCACTTAAATTTCTACTCTTTGAGATCACCGTTACAGGGGTTGATGCCGGGCCTGGCAGGCAGTGTTGGATTGTTCTTCTTTGACAAATTTTTTTGTTTCTTTTGATGCTTTGATCGGATGTACTTGTTTTTGTTGGGGGTTTTGATCAGTTTGGTCTTGAAAGATCTGGTCTTGATTGAGGAGTGAAGACTTCCCTTTTCTGATGGTTGCAAATACTGCGATTCCTTTGCTACGGACAAAGCTCAGTGTTGGGATGGTGTCTCTGTGTTTATGTAGATGAAGAATCACCAGTTGACTAGGTTTTGAGTTCCTCTGTTGAAGCGAAAGGAGATGAGTTTGCTTAGATGTAGTCTAATTTGTTCTGATGTAGCAGATTTTTCGAAGATAAGATCTAAAATTTGCATATTACTGGAACTGGGTCATCAACGGAAGTTTGAAATTTCTTGTGTACTGTCAGTCTGTTGACTTTGTGGCATTTTTTGAACCCATGTTCCTGCTTTAATTGTTGATTTCTTCACAGTTTCTTTATGCTTCGTTTCTTTGTTTTTGTGGGTTAATCTATATTTACCTTTCACCATTTCAGAACGACCATTTGTTCATTTAGTGTTCTTTCTTTGTTTAAGCTTGCATGATTGCTGAGTCTAACTTGTTTTGTTTTTGTTCTTTTTCTGTCTAGATCACAAGGAAAGATGGTGAAGGCTGTTGTTGTCCTTAAAAGCAGTGAGGGTGTCTGTGGAAGTGTCTACTTCACTCAAGAAGGAGATGGTAATGCGATGCTCTGATTATAGAATCTCGCATGTGTTTTCATGTTTAAGGTCCAATTAATCTTTTTTGTCCTGCATTGTTCTTTTCAGGCCCAACCACAGTAACTGGAAGTCTTTCTGGCCTCAAGCCTGGACTTCATGGTTTCCATGTGCATGCTCTCGGAGACACCACAAATGGCTGTATGTCAACAGGTATCTTTGATTACAGTGATTCTTCTTTTAAATGAAAAAGCATATAGAGTGTTTCTTCATTTACATAAACCAAATCTCTAGTTTATTGACTGTTATGATCTTTGAAAATGACATTCACAGGACCACACTTCAATCCTGGTGGCAAAGAGCATGGAGCCCCTGAAGATGAGAACCGTCATGCAGGCGATTTGGGGAATGTGAATGTGGGTGATGATGGTAAGCTTTACACAGTCAACTGAACCTCCTTTTCTACTAATATGAAAATTACAAATGCTGATGTCGAGATGAATGTTGATGGAAATACTTGGGGATGTTGCGACATTACTCACCCATCGGCATCTGCATTTTGTCAAGCATTACAGTTTTGCATATGGTAGAAGCTGTGATTAACTATGCTTTTCCTTGTGATTCAGGCACTGTTAGTTTCACAATCATTGATAACCAGGTTCTCTACTATCCATCTATGCTTAGCAACTAGCATTATGTGTTGAATCGCCATATTTTAGATTTTTTTTAACCTAAATCAGAATTTTGTTTCATGACCCTCTTCTTTATGCAGATTCCTCTCTGTGGACCAAACTCAATTGTTGGAAGGGCTGTCGTTGTCCATGGAGATCCTGATGATCTTGGCAAGGGTAATTTTTGAGAATTTAGGCAGTGTTTGGTTTGCAAAAATCTCCACATTTTCTGTTTTCAGTTTGGCTTTTTAATAAACAGAAAGGCATCGGAGAATGAAAATTGAGAATAACTCCTGTAGTTTGAAAACTGTTTTCAAAACAAAAATAAGAGAAACTGTCTTTAACTAGAGCAAAAAACTGAAGGCGACTTTCTAGTGCTTTTAGTATTTTCGTTCCTTATGAAAAGCATGCAGGTTTGGAATACCAATGAAGTACAAGCACATTGTTAGCATATGAAGAGAATTTCACTTCCACGAATGAAACATTTTGGAGAAAACAATAAACAAAAGCTGAAAATGTTCTCTCATTCCAAATGAAAGCATGCAGGTTTGGAATACCAATAGAATAAAAGCATATTGTCACCGTCTAAAGAGAATTGCACTTCCACAGCAAATGAAGGCCCTCAACGATCTTAAATGCTACTTTCTCCAGCTAAAAGAGTGATGATTAGTAGGCATCTTTCGCATCCCTGGTTTATTCCACTACTAGGGTATCAGTTGTGTTTATAAGCACACTATGGATTTCTTCTTGCTGTGGCAAATAGCTTGCAAGTCATACGGAAAATGCATATTCAATTTCATGTCTTTTTTTCTATTGATTATTTGAACTATTCCCCCCTCTCCGGGCAATGCAATTTTTCAAGTAAGCCTTCTTTTTATTTATTAAAAGTGCAACTTTGTTTCTTTTCCTATACCCAGGTGGGCATGAACTTAGCAAAACAACCGGTAATGCTGGTGGCAGAGTTGCTTGCGGTAAGCATTTTAGCTTTAACTTACGGCAGCTACACATCATGGAAATTCATATCATATTACATTTATTATGCTTCTTTTAGTTGGCCCCAGTTTTAGCAGCTCACTTGTAGGTGGGCAGAGGGATGTTAGCTGATAGATGTCACTTACCTCTACATTGATCTTTTACAGCTCTTTCTTTCTGTTGCTTGTTTAATTGCTGAGAGTGGTCAGTGCAGTACATTAGGCATCTACAGATGAAGTCTATTTGATCTATTCGTGAATTATATGTTCCCACATCATCTTCAGCATGTTCATTATATGATGAATGTGCATTGTGCAACCTCAGGCAGCTGTGGGATTTTTTTTTTCCTCCACTTCTCATTGTCTGTTTGCTTCTCCCTCTTCATTTTGGCAGGGGTTATTGGCCTTCAGGGATGAAGTAACTACAATCGTGCATGTGTAGTTACGAGGGTCTTGGGAATTAAGAATAAAGAGCAGTCTTGGTGTGTCTTTTTCTGTCTTGAAAGTGTTTGTAATTGCTTTCATTTGGTGCAGACTATGGACTTTGTTCTTGTGCCCTTCAATGTGCACAGGCTTTTCTGTAGTGAAATGTCGTACTTTTGTGAGACTATCTCCATGACAACAGATATATTCAAACACAAAGTTGAGACGGCTCACATGCTGGAAAATTACTTTGCTGTGGATATCATCAGAGTTCTGCGATCATGAGATGTCTTGAATCGATATCTTATATGGTCATTACGAAATCTTTTCGGCAATCAAAACGTTTCTGTGCATTTATTCCCTTTTCCCCTTAAAGAATTGATTACTGAGGTAAATGAGTAGGGTAGGGGGACCTCATCTTGTGCTAATGTTGACACAAAAAATGACCAACTCTTAAACTCAACGAGTGGCATGCTTGGTCGACAAGAATAGAGTTTTGTCAGAGTAGAAGTCATCGGTTAACAGATTGAGCTTGTCGACAATGAAGATAGTCATGCTTGGTTGACAAGAATAGAGTTTTCTTAAAGTAGAAGTCATCGATTAACAGGTTGAGGTTGTCGACAATGAAGAGAAATGACAACACAGTCTCAGTCATCGACGAGAGCCCTTGCCAAGGCCTAAGAGAAGTGGCTTAAGAGAAGTGGGTAGACGAGGCCATCGATAGCAAGTTATCCCAAGTTTTGGCTGTGTTGAAACCGTGATGAAATCGTGACATCTGATGCAAGGAACGCATTAGGGGATGAATCGGTGCATTCCCTCCTGCTGCGCTCGCTAAGGTATTGTTAACCCTTGGGTTTTATAAGCAAGACATCTATAGTATGACGAACGAGATTCCCAGCTACACATCTAAAAACTTCGAACGAAGAGCAGACAAATTTAGCTTTAGTATGGTTTACATCGCATCCGGTCACATCTCATTGTATACACTATGGAAGAATTAGCCTATGGTAGGCCTCACCTACGGTCACGTTATTACCTTGAGCAACAGCTAGGTTGAGGACTTGTGCAATGACATTAAGGGTGAGCATAGTTCTAGAGTACTATTGGGAATGGAGAATTGGACTAGTGAGAATCGGTTTGGTTTTTAGGTATGTAGGATAGGTTCTATATTTAAAAAAATGGGGAACTAGTTCCGACGGATAGGTTTTAAGTTTCAAAATTGAGATTTTAATGGTATTTGTTTTTTTCAACAACGTATTTTAGTGACTTCAAAATATTTTTCTAATTTATCAATGCTTGGAACAACATTGATTTCTTTGTTTACATATCAATTTACCGTGTTTTGATAATCTAACAAAACATCTATTTTTGAAGTCATGCTAGTGAGCTATTTGCCCTTCTTTTATTTATACCATCTCTCTTCGTTTCTCCACAAGTATTTTAAGTCACATGTCCTTAGTTTGTGACATTGAACTTAGTCTAGCAATGATATCATGCATTGCATCTTTCATTACATCATGACAACCTTAGCACATTAATGCCTTGATGACTCACCCACTTTACTTGGCCATCTTTAATTTGAATCAAAATATCTCCTTGTGGTTAATCTTATTAAGTCACTTTCTTCTAGCTATTTAAGGCCACTTGAAGAATTTTATTAGAACACATACCTTTTCTAGTTTAAATCTCATGATTTCAACCCAAGGTCCTCGTTACCTTTAATCCTGGTTATGTGTTCAAGCAAACTAAATGTGGCCATGTGTGCTTGAAGTCATTATTTCCTTTTGTTGCAACCTACCTGAACTCTTCACGTGGAGGCTTATAGCTAGCCATGTATTAAGCATAGCCCAAACTCTTCCAAGCCACCAATTCACGACTTATAGTTTAGGTTTTTAACCAGTAAGCTAATTTTTAAATATGAGTCACCACTAATTGTTTGGGGTGAGTCAATTAAATACCCAAATAAAATATTGGAAAAAATATTTTACTCATGCGCAATTAATGAAACTAAAATCGGGGATTTGATTGATTATACTAGTTAATCAACTAATACTTTTTCGATACCTAATCTTGTTTAAACTTGAGATTCGATAAAAATTATTTTTTGAATTTTCTATTTTTTGGAAAATATAACATATTTTTGGATTTTTCTAATTTTTTGATAATTTAATATTATTATAAAAGAGGGCCCTGGGTTGGAATTGGCCAGGACCGAACCTAGGCCCTACTGGCTCGGGCTCTCAATAGGGCATGGGCTTGACGCATGAGCCCAGCCCAGTTTAAACCAAAACTCCCAAAATAAAGCTAGGCCCAAGCCCTATATTCGACATAGCCTTAAACTAACATACTAGCCCAACTTTGCTCAAGCCCAATTTCATTTTCCCCTTTTTAAACCAGTCCATGCTCTATTTTTGTTGCCTTCCCTTCAAGCACGTCAACTCGCGCCCTCATGGCTCACAGAAGCATTCCTCGCCTGCTTCCCTCTTTCCCCAAGGATCGAAGACATCTGCTAGTTCAAGCAAAATGAAATTGAATTGAAGAAACAGAAAGTCTGGCGCCGTGTAAAAGATGCCCGACCACTACTTCTCGCCTCTCCTTATTGGTCAAGAAATGGCCGCCCGGAGACATGATGCACAAAAAAGAAGAAGAAGAAGACCAAACTAGAACATGAAAAAACGAAGGACAGCAACGGGGATGTGTCAAAACGCATTTGACAAACCACGAACACCAAAAGTGGATGGAGGACTAAGAACGAGCACACACATTTCGGTCAGCCATTTCGTCGAGTACACGTAGGGCATCGGCTTGAGAGGCAGTTATAAGCCTGCCCGAGACTCAGACTCACGCCGAAATAAGCATATAGTGAATAAGCAAGAGTTGACTTCAATGCAGGCATGAACCAAACGTAGCAAGACTCAACCAAAGGGCATGAAAGTGCATCTAGCTTATGCATTCCATCGAGCACATGGCATGCGTCGGCCAAGAACGAACAAAAGCTTAATCAGGACATTGGGTGAGCATCGAGATGGACAGAAAAAGACGAACAAGGACCTAACAGCAACAAAGCATAACATAGCGAGGTCAGAACTCACATGAACCGGACAATGGTAGCCCGAAACGGTGCGTGTGTGCAAAACTAGGGTAGTCAGCTGAGAGTCTCTACCTGGCTTGCAACGTTAAACGGCGGATGGTAGACGAGCTTGAAGATCGAGCTCCGTCCATGAGCGATCGACATTGAGTCAGGACAAATAAAGAAAGAAGAGAAGCGAGACATCACCCACCGAAGGTTGGTTCGGGAAGGGAAGTAATGTTAGTGAGTCCTTACTAGTCAATGGGGAGAACTCACTATTGAGAGAACTCCTAGTTGTGATGTTAACAAATCATTTTATGCAAGAAATTATACATTTCTTAAGAAAGAAAAGCCCCAAGATGACGTATGCTTTTGAGTCTACTTGTGGCGGAAGAAAAAGCATAAGGTGTTTCTGAGTCTGTCTGTACCGGACAGAAGACCTGAATAGACGTAGTTTCTGAGTTTGACCGTACCAGATGGATAACTTAAGTAAACTCAGAACATTAGTCTATTAGACTCAGAATGAGACCATAGGACCATATCGCCAATGGTCAAGAATTTCACTTACTTTATTTATATTGATTATGTTGTATCAAACTAATTGGCAAGATCAATCAACGGACAACTTCCAAAGAAGAATGGAACACTTATAGAAGCCCGAATTCTGATTGTATGGACAAACAGAATCCAAGGGGATTTGATCTACCTTCAAACAGTCAAAAAGACTTACCTTATGAAGTTTGTTCAAAAAAGAGAAGACTAATCTCTCAAAGAAAGAGCCAACAGTTAAGTGTGGCTTGGAGAATATATAAGGAGAGGATGAGACTTAGGAGACTAGATAGGATTAACATATTCCAAAGCTCGATTATGTTCTTCATTAGTTGTCTGAAAAAGTGTGAAATTGAGTGATCCTAGTGCATTATCTAAAAGAGTGACTTTGTGAGACATATCATCACTAAGTGCTAACATTCAAGAGTGTGTAATCACCTTTGATCACATAGTGAAATCTAGCCCATTGACTGATCGCCTAGAGAGTGGACGTAAGCTTGTTAAAAGCTGAACCATTATAAACTGTGTTTGTAATCTTCTCTACTCTTTCTATTTAATTTCAGTTTATAGATTGCAAAAGCTTTATATTACTTGCGCGTAAAATTCCTCTACACCTATTCACCCCCTCTCTAGGTGTTAATACTAGCAATATCAATTGGTATCAGAGCCCTGTGCTCAATGTTTTGAAGTGTTTGTTACTTCAGAGTTAAAGATCCTCTATGGCTAGTATTTTTGCACCATGTCTGATTGAGGGCAGAGCAACACTCGACCACCATACTTTGATGGTAAAGAGTACAATATATGGAAGAACAATATGAAGGCCTTCCTCAGATCAAAGGATCCACTGGAATGGGATGTAGTTGAAAGAGGAGTTGATCCTAATGCTGAAGCTGGAAAAACCACAAAGAAAGATGATGGGAAAGTAACAAGAACATCAACTACCATATCACAAGAAGAATTGACAAAGAGACAAACTCTAGATGCTAAGGCTATTTACTCCATTTACTGTGCTTTATATTCTAATGAATATAATCGGATATCTTCTTGTGATACAGCGAAAGAAGTATGGGATAAGCTGCACGTCACCTACGAAGAGACTGATTGTGTTAAATAGACCAAAGTAAATATTTTACTTGGTCAATATGAATCCTTTAAAATGAAACAAGGGGAGTCCATAGGAGATATGTTCAACCGATTTATAGAAATTGTAAATGGACTTGCATATCAAGGATAGCCTGTTCCAGGACCAATGAAAGTCAACAAACTTTTAAGAGGAATGTCAAAAGAGTGGAATAATGTGAAGACCTCTATAAGAGAAACTCTGCGAATCTCACCTCTAACAATCGATGAGCTTGTTGGTACCTTGCAATCCTATGAAGCAAAACAAATGAACGAGGAAGTGGAATCCAGAGGTAAGATATCCATTGCTCTCAAGTCTAATATCGATTATGATGATATAGATTCTGAGGACGAGCTGGACGACGAAGAACTTGCATTGCTAATCAGAAAGGTAAAGAAGTTAAACAAGAAAGGCAGAAAGTTCAACAGCAAGAAGCAAAACAGACAGTCTGGACAACGAAGGACAAAGGATGAGGAAGAATATGTCAAAGATATTGTTTGTTTCGAATGCCAAAAGAAGAATCACATAAAACAGAATTGTCCCAAGCTCAAGAAGAACAAAGGAAACTATTAAAAATACAAGAAAGCCCTGAAAGCTGAAACATGGAGTGACAATGAGGTTGAAGACAGTGAAGACGAATATGGCAACATCTGTCTAATGGCACATTTAGACTCAGACTCTGGAACAGACTCAAACTCAGACAAAGAGATTGAGGTTAGCCATTATGATATTCCTACAAAAGTTTCAGATTATATAAATGAGCTGTGTTCTAATTTAAAATCCACTCTAAAAAGGATCTCTGGTTTAAAAAATGAAAATCACAAGTTGAGTCAACAAAATTATTCTTTGAAAGGAAAATTTGATGATCTCAAAAAGGAATTTTTAGAAATAAAGGAAAATCTAGATTTTTTATTAAATGAGAATGAATCTCTCAAAAGGGAACTTTTGGAGACAAAGGAAAATCGAGAGTCTTTGCAAAATGAGAATGAATCCCTCAAAAAGGAAGTTTTGAATATTACTACAAATTTTTCTAAAGGATCGAAAACTCTGTAGTATATTTTCCATCTAGATTCCTTACTACGATAAGTTAGGACTTGGGTATTATAAGGAAAGTGACTCTTTAATTGATTTTCCTAAGGTCAAGGAGAGAATTAGACAGAGACCTCCTCGACAAGCCTACAAAAATCATTTTAAAAAGAATTTTATAAGACTTGTTGGTTGAGACAATCTCAAATGTTCTACCTATGGAGAAAGGGAACATTTTGAAAACAAATGTTCTAAAGTCTGGAGACCTGTTCAGAAGAAATGGATAGACAAAACATATACTACTAACCTTGATGAACCCAAGAAAATCTGGGTATCAAAGAAAAAATGAGTATGCTTGTTGATTGCAGGTAAGTTTTAAAAGTAAGAAGAAATGGTACTTGGATAATGGATGCTCGAGACATGTGATTGGAGATTCAAGAATGTTCATTGGCTTAGAAAAAGTTAAAGGAGGAACAATTTCTTTTGGAGGAAACACCAAGGGAAACATTATTGGATTAGGAACAGTTAAGATTGGAAGTCTAATCATCAACAATGTTTCTCTGGTTAAGGGATTAAACTACAATCTTCTAAGCATTAACCAGTTATGTGATGTTGGTTTCAGAATTGATTTCAAAGAGAACTTATATTCTGGAATCAGTAACGACTCTTCTCAATCATTCACTGGATGAAGGCATGGGAACATTTATCTCTTGGATATAAATGAAGACATTGCCAAATGTCTCATTTCAATTCAAGATGAAGCAAATCTTTGGCATTGCAAACTTGGACATGTCAGTATGAAACAGATCTCAAAACTGCACAGTAAAAAGCTTGTTCGTGGACTGCCTTCATTAAGTTATAAGAAGACAGAACTTTGCTCCACATGCACTCTTGGAAAACAAGTAAGAAATTCTTTCAAATTCGTGAAACAGGTTTTTACTAATCGTGTATTGCAGCTTCTTCATATGGATCTATTTGGACCAACTAAAACTTAGAGCATTAGAGGTAAGAAATACTGTCTCGTAATTGTAGATGATTATTCTCAGTTTACATGGGTATTCTTTCTTGCTAATAAAGGAGAAACTTTCTCTTATTTCTCAATATTTGCAAAAAGAGTTCAAAATGAGAAAGGTTACTCTATTTTTAGCATTAAAACCGATCATGGTGGAGAATTTGAAAATCAGGATTTTGCAAATTTTTGTGATAAAAATGGTATACATCATACGTTCTCCTCTCCCTACACTTCAGAACAAAATGGAGTTGTAGAAAGGAAGAACAGGTCTTATAAGAAATGGCCAAAACTCTACTTATAGAAAGCAATGTGGCAACTCATTTCTGGGCAGAAGCAGTTTCCACTTCTTGTCATATCATTAATAGAGTCTTTTTGAGACCAATTCTTGAGAAAACTCCCTATGAAATTTTCGAAGGAAGAAAACTAATTATTTCCTATTTTCGTGTTTTTGGATGTCAATGCTTTATTCTTAAAAATGCTAACAATCATCAAAGCAAGTTTGAGGAAATGTCAGATGAAGGTATATTTCTGGGATATTCAACCACAAGTAAAGCATATAGAGTGTTTAACAAAAGCACTCAAACTGTAGAAGAATCCATGAATGTAAAGTTTCTGGAGCAAGATGTTTCCAACCATAGTAGAACTGAAATCGAAGATTCAGAATCAACTATTGCACCTGAGAAATCAAGTCTCAACAAAGAAGCTGACTCTTATGAGAAAATAGTCATAGAGGAAACTCCAGAACAAAGAACCATTCAATTTGACATCACTCAATCACCAGAAGATCCTGATGACAGCGAAGTGCACAATAGAAACTGGAAGCATAAATCCAGTCATCCTTAAGAGCTGATTATTGGAAGTATCAATGAAGGAACTAGATCAAGGAACAAAAATGATACAAGCATTGTGGCACTCATTTATGAGATTGAACCCAAAGGAGTAGACGAAGCCCTTGAAAATGAAAGCTGGATAAAAGCAATGCAAGAAGAACTCTAGTAGTTCAAAAGGAATGATGTGTTGGAATTAGTTCCCAAACCCGCTGGAAGAACAATCATAGGCATCAAATGGGTCTTTAGAAACAAAGTGGATGAACAAGGTAAGGTGACCAGAAACAAGGCAAGGCTTGCAGCCAATAATTTCCTCACAATCATAAGGAATAGACTATGATGAAACCTATGCACCTGTAGCAAGACTGGAAGCAATCAGACTGTTGCTTGCTATCAAAACTTCAAGCTATTCTAGATAGATGTGAAGAGCACCTTCTTAAATGGATTCATCAAAAAAGAAGTCTACGTAGAATAGCCTCTAGGTTTCGAGGAACCAAGAAAGCCATACATGTATACAGATTGAAAAAAGGCACTGTATGGTTTGAAGTAAGCACATCGAGCCTGGTATGAACGACTAAGTAAGTTCCTATTAGATAATGGCTTAAAGAAAGGTATGGTAGATACAACTCTTTTCATTAAGAAGGAAGGTAAGGATATTCTACTTGTTCAAATATATATAGATGATATTATTTTTGGTTCTTCTAATTAATGTTTGTGCAAGAATTTTTCAAAGTCTATGCAGGAGGAATTTGAAATGAGCATGATGGGAGAACTTACATTCTTCCTAGGACTTCGGGTCAAGCAATCCAAACATGATACCTTCATTTATCAAGAAAAATATGCTAAAGACTTGATCAAGAAGTTTGGAATGGAATTGCAAGAAGACTGAAACTCCAATGTCAACCTCTATCAAACTAGACAAGGATGAAACGGGAAAGAAAGTTGACCAGAAGACCTACAGAAGCATGATTGGTTCTCTTCTTTATCTTACTGCATCTAGACCGGATATTCTATACAGTGTGTGCTTATGTGCTCGATTTCAAGTGGACACAAGAGAATCACATCTCTTTGCAGTAAAGCTCATAATAAAGTATATTGCTACTTATCCACAGTTGGGTCTGTGGTATCCCAAAAGAACACACTTTACCTTTCTTGGATACTCAGATGCTGACCTAGCAGGATGTAAAGTGGACAAAAAGAGCATATTTGGAACATGCCAACTACTAGGATAGATGCTAGTTTCATGGTTTTCTAAAAAGCAGAACACTGTGGCTCTATCCATAGCAGAAGCAAAGTACGTTGCTCTTGGAAGTTGTTGCTCACAGATTCTATGGACAAGACAACAACTAAGGGACTACAGAAAGGAAGAGACTTGCACTAAGATAAGATGTGACAATAAAAGTGCTATAAATCTCATTAAGAACCTGATCCTACATTCGAGGGCAAAGCACATTGAAATCAAGCATCATTTTATTAGAGATCATGTGCATAATGGTGATATATTTGTGCAATTTATTGATTCAAAGAATCAACTAGCAGATATCTTCACAAAGCCACTAGACAAAGGTACATTTGATTCTATTTGCAGTAGATTAAATATCATTAACCCTTTTGCATAAAGTCTGTGAAGACAGGGCATTCTCTAGGAGAAACATTTGTTTGACGGAAGCAATCTTCTTGATGGACCAATCTTCTGGGATGCACTCAAAAAGGACTTATTGGTATTTTTGGAAATTTAAATTTTGGTGCGTAAATTATGCTCTCATATGATTGAACATGGTAAATTGATATTAGTAGATACTTGATATGCATAATTTCTGGTGAATGCCCATATCTTTCGCATCTATTTTTATCAAGTTTCAATTTCTTGAATAACTGCCACTTTCAGTCATTTTATCAAAAAGTCGTGTCTGTTTGTTTACCTCTCTTCAGAAGGGTTTATAAACCCCAAAACAAAAAATCGAGTCCATTTCCATCAAGTTCTCGAACACCTTAAGAAACCCTCTCTGAAACCCTAAAGATCCCTTCTTTTTCTCTAAACCAACCCAAATCTTCTCCAACATGGCCTCGAGATCCTCCATGTCCAAGTCAAGGTTCGTATCTCCATCGCCTCGAAGACGATCAAATTAGATTGCTAGCAGAGGACCAAGAAATATCGAAGGAGTAGAAACTCATTTCGACCTAACATAGACTTCTGAAGAATCCCCAAGGCATTCTCCAACCGCATCGGTTCAAAGGAATGCAAATGAAATAGGGGAATCTCTAAGGGATTCCCAAATTGAATGTGCAGAGGAACATTTCAAGAAGAGGTACGTCTAGGTTAATTCTGCCTAAACCTGAGGAACCCCACAGGGTTATGAGAATGTATCGAATTTTAGTAAGGCGACAAGCTACTGAGAGTGCCAAACTGACATTTCTAAGATCAAAAGGGTATTCAAATGAAATGCGACTAGTTCAGGCTATCACACCTACAGAACATCTGTCTGGACGAAGAAAACAGGCTAGTGAAACTAGTAGGAGTGCAGATAGTTCCTGGGGAGAAAAGGATGATGATGAACGATTGTTTAAGGACTTTAAAGTTAAAATGAGGGTTGCTACGGTGGTTCGGAACTTTACAGGAAAATTGTTCCGTTCTAGAGAACATAAGGCATGTTACAACACATTGCTTGATCGAGGAGTAATGAACCACAGGATTGTGGATTTTAACTTTCTGGATGCGACTGATGTAAATCCAAGGGGCTGTTTTGAAAGGTTGTAAATGGATCGCTTCTGCACTGATTCTGCTGCTGTTTATCCAAAACTAACAGCCTACTTCTACTCTAATTTGTCATTCTTGTCTCCGAACAAAATGCAATTTAGTGTGAATGATAGGTTCTATGAAGTTAATGCAGACATCTTGGCAGATATCATAAAAGTTGAGAGGGGTAATTTCAAGCCCATTGAAGTTACTTATGAGACTGTTTGTAAACATCTTACAAACTCTCTTAGGGCTAATATCACTTATCCCTTTATGACTTTAGCAAGAACAATTCTGCACAAGATCATCATTAATCACATTCGTCCTAAGGCATCATCAAAGATTGATGTGTCCAGATTTGAAGCAAAATTGATATGGGCAATTGAAAATGGAGTTCTATTCTCACTCCCTCATACTGTTCTCCTACACATGTATAGAACAGTTTCGAAGGATAAAGGACAACTGCCCTTTGGAGCTTTAATGACCAGAATCTTTGACCATCACCAAATTGATCTGCCCAAATGATTCTGCACTAAAGTGCTTCCAACTATGGCCATTGCTCTCAAGATGATCACCAAAATGAGGCCGAAGGATGTTGTGGAGACATGGAGAAGAAAGGAGAAGGAACTAGCTAAGGCATCAACCATTGCAAAAAGAAAAGGAAAGGAAGTGGCTTTTGCAGAACCAAGTTCTAAAAGAAGGAGACAACTGTTGCTACATGATGAAGATGATGATGAGGAGACTATTTCTGAAATTCTAGCAAATATAAGTCATACTGCATGCAGCATGACATAAACAAAAGCAGAACTTCCTCCACAAATAGCAACAGAAGAAAACCTTCCTAGTGCAGAACCTTAACCTGCTGAGAATGTGGAAATGTCTGAACCAGAGGAAGAAGAAGAGTCTGATGAAGAAGAACCAGAAGTAGAAGAAGAAAGAGAGGAAGAAGGGCATAGAATAGATGGGGGTCACATTCTTGAAGCTGAAGATGATAATAGGGCAGAGGACAAACATCAACAGAGGCAACATGGTCAGACTCAAGCATCGATTCAGGGGGAGCATTTGTCTCACAGTGCTGAAACACAAACCCCTGTAGCTCCATCTAATCGTTCTTATTCTCATAAGATACTAGATATGCTTATGCAAATAATAGCAGGTTGCTATGGAAATCTCCTTCAACAAAAGGCTGGAGACTCAAGAGAAGAACACTCAGCAGCATTTGGCACGAATGGAGGATTCCATTCATCAATGTCTCATCAGGATTGAAGAGTCTGCCATGGATATGGAGGATTTCACCCTAGTCCGAACCCCTAAAAAGCCATCTTCCAAATCTTCCTAATCCCACAGTCTTCTGGTCTATTTTGTTTAACTTTTTTGTTTGCCGGATTTTTGTTAGACTTTATTTACTCTTTTTAGGATATTGTCTTTTTGACTGTGACAAAAAGGGGGAGAGTTATTGCAGATACATGTTGGTTGATCTATTACTATTTTGGCTAGTTGGTTGTGTTGTTATTTTAAACATGGGTGCAAGTATTGTGTGCATGAATGAATCATCATTTGATCTGTTATTTGACTGGTTTGATACTTTGTGATCCAAGCATCATTATACTGGTCATGTATTACTATGTTATGCAAAGTATGCTCTGCCTAATCATGTTTTGCAGGAACAACAAGCCATCTACATAAAAAGTTTTATCACCATAAAAAATAAGGAGATTGTTGAGAAAACTCCTAGTTTTGATGTTAATAAATCATTTATGTAAGAAATTATATATTTCTTAAGAAAGAAAAGCTATAGGATGGCGTATGCTTTTGAGTTTGCTTATGGCTGAAGAAAAAGCATAATGTGTCTCTGAGTTTGTCTGTACTAGATGGAATACCCGAATAGATGCAGCTTCTGAGTCTGATCGTACCAGATGGAGAACTTAAGCAGACTCAGAACATTAGTCTATTAGACTTAGAATGAGACCACAGGACCAGATTATCAACGGTCAAGAATTTCACTTACTTTATTTATATTAATTCTATTGTATCAAACTGATTGGCATGATCAATCAATGGCCAAATTCCAAAGAAGAATGAAACACTTATGGAAGCTTGGATTCTGATTGTATGGACGAATAGAATCTAAGGCGATCTGATCTACCTTCAAACGGTCAAAAAGACTTACCTTATGAAGTTTGTCCAAGAAAGGGAAGACTAATCTCTCAAGGAAAGAGTCAATGGTCAAGTGTGGCTTAGAGAGTATATAAGGAGAGGATGAGATATAGGAGACTAGATAGGATTAACATATTCCAAAGCTTGATTCTGTTCTTCATTAGTTGTCTGAAAAAGTGCGAAATTGAGTGATTTTAGTGCATTACCTAAAAGAGTGACTTTGTGAGATATATCAGCCCCCGTAGTCTTTTTTCAAAAAATAATAGTATATTTCTTATATCTTTTTTGTTTTTTTTTATTTATCCTGAATAAAATAAAATAAAGGAAAATAAAAGAAAAATAAAACTTAGTAAATGCATACTTAGGCGATGCAAAAATCCTTTTTGTTAGGACTGAATTGGTTTTTAATTTTCTATGTAATATCTAAATGTTTAATCAAAATTTATGTATCAATAGCTGTCTCTTTTTAAGGTGAGCTTGCAAAGTTTGCATTCAAAAGCAAAGTGGTACTTAAATTTCGTCTTAAATTTCGTCTATGCATATGCAATAGATAATATCTTATTTGGAACCAAGTGTCCTATGCAAAAAAGGGTAATATAGCACAATACAAACTAAGGCAGAAAAGAAGATACCTAAGGTTACTTACCAGCAACGAGTGATGTGGGGTGTAAGCCCCGAGTTTTCTGGCAATTATCAAGGTATTACCTTATTTGATGATGTATGGGAGCTGCTTTTCTAGGACTCGGATATATCTCTAATTGCCTGTTAGAGCAATAGGTTGTTTGTCTAGAACATGGGCATATCTTCGATTGCCTCGATGGGGGATTGCTTTGGTAAGACCTGTGCATATTTTTGGTCGCTTTTCAGAGCAATGAGTTGTTTATCTAGGATTCAAACATATCTCCAATTATCTTGATGGGGAATTGCTTTTCCAAGACTTGAACATTTTTTTAGTTGCTTTGACAGGAGATTGCTTTTCTAGGACTTGGACATATTTCCAATCGCCTTTCAGAGCAATGAGTTATTTATCTATGACCCAATTATATCTTTGGTTGCCTTAAAGGGGGATTACTTTTTCAGGACTCGAATATATCTCCAGTCGTCTTGACGGGAGATTGCTTTTCTAGGGACCAGCACATACTTCAATTGCCTTTCAAATCAACAAGTTATTTGTTTATGAACTAGACATATCTCTAGTTGCCTTTAGGGGATTGCTTTTCTAGGGTCTAGACATATCTTCAATTGCCTTTCAAAGCAATGAGTTGTATGCCTACTCTTTCTTAGGGATGTATTGACCTTTCTCGAGACACTAGTTTGTTGATTGCTTGACATTTCTCGGGGATGTGCCAACTTTCCTTGAGATATCTATTTGATGAGTGCTTGACTTTTCTCAAGGACACTAGTTTGTTGATTACCTGACCTTTCTTGAGGATGTGTTGACTTTCTTGGGATATCTGTTTGCTGATTATTTGAACTCAGGCTATAGAAGTGTGCCGCGTCGATAAAGGGGTATTTTGGGTTTTGGAGACATACCATATTGATGTAGAGGGACTTCGTACCATGGAAACGCGCCGTGTTGTTTCTATTGTGATATTTCCTAAATAAACACTTGGACATTTGCAAACAATGAAAGAGTACTTAGATGATCACAAGCATAAACCCTATAGGGTGCCTATACATTCATAGGCATGAAAGAGTACTTGGATGATTGCAAATACTAAACCCTGGAGGATACCTGGATATTTGCAGGTATTGAAAGAGTACTTGGATGATCACAAGTACTAACTTTGGAGGATGCTTGGACATTCGCAAGCATTGAAAGAGTACTTGAATGATCACAAGCACCAAACCCTAAAGGATAGTGGACATTTGCAGGCATCGAGAGAGTATTGGAAACTTGGATAGGCAAAAGTATTTAAAGATGTAATTTAGACAAATCAAGCAGGTTGAGTGTCAGCAATGAGAGAGAATACCTTGGTAATCATCGGCATACAAAGCAGTAGAATAGTCAGATAACTATAAGTATTCACAATGCCAACCAAATCCTTGCGAAGCAACACAATTTTTATCTTGACTTGGTATTGATGTAGGAATGCAGAAGACAACTCACTCCAATCTTTCATGAGGTAGATCTCTCTATGAAAAACCATTGCAATGCGGGTCCAATGAGACTCTATTGGAAGGCCCAACTCATGAATAGCGCCTAGTTGGCATACCAACGCCAACGCATTTTGGCATGACAATATTGTAAGTGTGCCAGGGGGCAGGTTGTGCCGTCATACTTACAAAAATTAGGCATCTTCAATCCTCCAAAGCTCATGACATTGTTGAGGCAGGATGGACTTGCCGTGTCTTGATTAGGGAAATGGTCCTCATGTTGCGTTGCCATTCCCTTCCTTGCAATAGATACTCTATCGAAGCTAGACTCTTTCGAGACCATTTCATCACTTTCTTTCAGGTTGAAATTTCCAATTGAAGATAAGGTGTCTATGTCACCCTCACGGTTGGGTGACAAATCTAGCAGCCTATTAGGAGATAAGCCTTGAAGGGTGAGTGTTCCCCCATCTAATAGGTTCCAGACCTTGTGCATGCATGGGAGGCGGTTATTCGACGAATGGCTGACTTCATCCTTATAATCTGGTAGCTCTCCATGGGATTGTATGATGGGTGATGTTTGAATCCTCGGTGAGGCATCTCATTGGCTGTCAGACCTTGCCTACGTTCAATGCTGACTTTAGCTTGGATTGCTTTGGCTTTCCTTTCTTGACACTAGGTCCTGACCTCTTGAATAAAGCTCTTTGCTTTGCTAATTTGCCATTGTCAGGAGGACTGGTAGATAGCAAGTTTTTTGCTCCCTAGGTTGATAGGGGTCGGCACTCTTTGGACCCTTGCTCTTATAGTAAGCCTAGGAGGTTGTGTCGTAGTGCCTCAGTTCTGAACAATCCTTACAACGTTGACGTAATTTGCAAGCTCCTTGTCCTCTTACTGGAAGCTTCTCGGTCATGGAGTACTATTCAATGGTCCCTTCATCATACAAGGCTACTTTGAGGTTTCCCCTTATCAATCCTTTTATTGCTGGCTCCAAGCCAACCCAGACTATCAGAACCTTCTCTATCACAACATACGCCTCGAAAAACTTGTTCTTCCTCGTTTCCCTACCTACTAGATCTTCATAAGATGTGTTGACATCGATGTCAATATCATATTCCTTACGAAAAATGTTAGTCAATTCATCCCAACTCTAAGATCGAGAGCCAAAACCTCTAACTTTTGCCACCAATTTCTTCTTGGCAGAGCATGTGTTTGAAACAAGAAGTGAGGTTTCCATATTCCAAGGTAATTATATGGAATTGGAGGCTAGAGATTGTCTTGATTGTCTAAACTTTCTCCCAGTTGATAGTAGCCAATCCAAAAAGGAAGGGAAGGAATTCCTTTTTGGTGCTTCCTAGCTTACTGAAGCCGAACGTCTCATTTGTAAAACTGCAATGCTCAAAATCTTGGAGTATGTCATGCAAAAGAGGTACTAGAGGCAGTGTTGTGTGAGTGTGAGGTGGAGCATGTAGAGTTCCAAGGACAGCTTGTTGAGATCATTCAAAAGATGGAAGAAGCCAAGAGTGGCATGGAGGAAGCTTCCCAGATAGCTTACTACAATCTGCATGCTCCAAATTTAATTGTGTGCATGTGCTCATTTTGTCCCATCTTTCATCCCCTGTAAATGGAAAGAGAGGGCATCGTTCCCAAAATTAAGTTCAAGGAGCAAACATTCCTTTTGTTTTTTTGAAATGCGGTGATCTTTTCTGTTTGCCTTACTTTCTTGAAAGAATACTTCTGCATCTGATGGGTTCACATCTTTGGGATTTGATGTGCCTATTTCATATGCTCCTCTGGATGATGAAGTAAGTAAATTAGAAAACAAACAAGTTTAAGTCTAATGCATATTTTGAAAAAAGGTTTTTGGCAAAGAAATGCTTTTGTTTGAAAAAGATTTTTTTTTTGGAAGGATGCATGAGGAAGCCCTGTCCTCAGATTCTCTATGGATGATATTTTCTTTTCATGGTTGGATAACATCACTGGGCCAATTTGGGATACCCCTCGTGCCCTCAAAATAAAATATTGAAATTGTATTTCATTGGGTGAAATCAAATTAAATTAGTAGAATGAAAAGCTCCCACGAAAGGGAGTATCTCGATAATCGATGGTGTTGGCCCCTAAATCAAGTAATCTTGAGTTCTTCACCCTTAGTAGACTCAAAGTATTTGCACAAGAGGACCACTTTGTTAAAACTACGAAAGTGCGTTTCATGCAACTAGGAACGAAGCTTGTGGGGCAAGACTTTTATGAACAACCTTATCATTTCTTCCTTGGCTTGCTGAGGAATAACTAGTATCACAAAAGCCTCTCACCTTCTTGATACATTTGAAAATCCTTCATTGGTTCTCTTCCAATGCCAACCAAATCCTTGCGAAGTAACACAATTTTTATCTTGACTTGGTATTGATGTAGGAATGCAGAAGATAGTTCACTCCAATCCTTCATGAGGTAGATCTTGATATCGTTAGTATTAACACCAATAATAATCAATAAGAGATTAAAGAATAAAAGAAATTGCACACGAATATTATAGTGGTTCAGCTTATATCAAGTCTACGTCCACTCTCCCACGCTAACAGCCTACTGGCTAGATTCCACTATATGATCAACAAGAGATTACAATTTTGAGTGCAAACACTCAGTAATAGATCACACTATCTCACTAAGTCACTCTTATGTATTTCTCTCACGATCACATACTTTTAAGCTCACACAAGACAAGAGTATATGGTTGAAGTATGCCCACACTTTGGAATTATAGATTCTATGCTTCGTCTCTTACTTGCTCTTCGGTCCCTTAATCTCTTTATATACTTCTCAACTTCCAAACTAGCTGTTAAACAGCATCCAGAAAATCGTCTTCCAATCTACCCATTGGACAAAACTGTATAAAGAAGATTTGGTAGCTGTTGAGTAACTGAAGTAGAATCCCCATCTTGATTCTAGTCACCCATACAATCAGAATTTAGGTTTCCATAAGTAGAGCTTCTCCGTTAAGAAAGTTGTCTTCGGGATCTAATTGCCAATCAATTAGATTGATTCAATCAAATCTATTTTGGTGTAGAATTAAAACTAGATTACTAGCCATTACATGTTATGGGTCTGCGTCTGGTACTGTAAGTTCGTTCTAGGTCTGTTAAACCAAGGTTTTGCGTTTGCTTATGTTCTCCATCTAGTACAAGTAGACTTAGAAACTTCTTTTGCTTTCCTTCTGTTACATGCAGACTCAGAAACTTTTGATTTATTTTGTCATCTTCAAAACATCATAAGGGATTTCCCTAACAATCTCTCCCTTTTTGATGATGACAAAACAATATCTTTTCCTTTAAGATCAAAATAGATTCAAAAAATCTACTATACTTGATCAATGCTCCTCCTCAATTTGTTGCTCTTTTTACATTTACTTTCTCCCCCTTTCTTTTTACATTTACTTTCTCCCCCTGTCCTCATGACAGTATCTGCAATAATACTTATCGCAGCTTGTGCACATTGAATAGAATATTGTCCCTTTATTTCCTTTGTCGCAATGACAATTGCACTATTCTCTTGCTTTTGAATTTTGAGGTAGAAATTTTTTTTCTTCAATCAAGCTCACCTCAAATTTAATCTACACAAACTTAACAAACTTTCTACACAAATGCACTGTTATATGACACGTTAGGGGCTGCTCAATAATTTACGAGAATTTTGTGCAATGAATAGAATTTCTAAGCCTTTGAAAATCTCCATAATTTCGGATAAAGCTTTCCCAACCTTATATGGAAAGATTTTTTGCCACATGCAAATCCTTGTAAAATAGATAATAATCTTTGCACAATAAAAAAATATCACGCACATGCTTTCCTCCAATTTGCAGACCAAACTTGCTTGATATAGAAAAAATCTTCTAAAATTATAGCAAGTGAATCCCAAAATGCAATAATATCCAAGGTATACGTTTAAACTATACCATTGAATTAAAGATGATTGCCCAATGATTTGCATAGATTTGCAATCATTCTTCTTTTGTAAAATTTCCTTTAATAAACTCTTTTGCTTTTGGTATCCATGAATTTGGATCCTTCCTTCACGTTAGAGCACAAATAGGAAATCTTCAAAGATACTCAAATATTCATTCCAAACTTGACACAAAAGAGAATTCAAGGGAAAATATCTCGCATGATAAAATAATATTGACGTACGGACCTTTGGAGTGCCAAAACTTAGCACAAAGAGACATTTAAGTGCCAAAAGTTACAAAAGGTACACTTAAGTGCCAAAATTGGAGACAAAATGATCACTTAAGTGCCAATAGTGAGAAAATCCGGCCAAAATGCTGACATGGCATTTTTTCGGCGATTTGGGGTCAAAATGGCATCGTTTTGGGTGCTGATTTGGCCAAATAAGCCCAAAACTACGTTGTTTTGGCCCAAATTTATTTTTTAATATACATACTAATTAAATAATATTTGAAGCGAAAATTAATTAAAAAAAAAGGAGGGGGATAGCAACTCGTTGTGGCTGTCGCCCCATCGCCAATTGGGCGATGGCAACGGACGGCGAGGGTCGCTGACGCCTGGGCGCAAGTAGGCAACCCTCCCCAATCAGCAGCGAGGGCTAGATGGCCCTCACTAGACGTCGGGAGAGGGTGGCGACCCTCTCCTAGATCTGGGTGAGGGTCGGCCGCTCTCGCCTTGGCCTAGGCGAGGGTCACTAGCCCTTGTGCAGGTGCTGGTGACCGTCGCCCAGATTTGAGAGAGGGTTGCCGCCCTCTCCTAGACCGGGGCAAGGGTCAGCCACTCTCACCCTAGCCTAGGCGAGGTCGCTGGCCTTCACCCAAATCTGGAAGAGGGTTGCTGCTCTCTCCTAGCGTCTGGCGAGGGCTGGATGGACCTCGTTGCCGGTCGGTGAGGGTCGCCGACCTGCACCCAGGAGTCGATGACCATCGCCGTCCGTCGCCGCTGCCCCACCGGCGACCTTTTTTTTAAATTTTCACTTTAAATATTATTTAATTAATATGTATATTAAAAAATAAAAATATTATTTAATTAATATGTATATTAGAAAATAAAGTTGGGCCAAAACGGCGTCGTTTTGGGCTTATTTGGCCACATCAATGCCCAAAATGATGTTGTTTTGACCCTAGATTGCCGGAAAAATACCATGTTAGCATTTTCTCGCCGTTGGCACTTAAGTGATCTTTTTTGCTCCGATTTTGGTATTTAAGTATGCCTTTTGTAACTTTTGGCAATTAAGTGTTCCTTCGTCCAAGTTTTGGCACTCTGGTTGTACTTATGCTAATAATATCTCATAAAATAGAATTTCACTTTGCAAAATATAACAGAATAAGAGAGCATAAAATCCAATCAAATAAACATGATTATCTCTAAGCAGGATATTGAATCAATCACACGTATCAAATTTTCAACTACCAAAAATATATCACACAATTCTTCCAAATTCTCTTTCTCCTTTCCTTTACTGCCTACAAGAAAAACAGCTCATTTTTTCTTCGGTACCCAAATGAATTTGGGTCCATTTCGGTTAGAGGAAACATCCAATATCCAATTGATTGACTTGGATTTCTTTCAATCAAGTGGACATTGTTGCTTAAAGTGATTATGATCAGCACAATTCGAGCAATTAAAATATTGAGATCCAAGTTGCTTACCAAAATGATTTCGATATGGTGGATAGAAGGTTTGTGCCTCAATCTCTCCTTTACTTTTGGAAAATCATTCATGATCTCACTATCCTTCTCGTAACTGAGGCTGGATTTGTTGTAGTGCGGTATTTGTATGGAGAGGACATGCTCTAATGTCTTCGAGCCAATACAAAATTTCTTGCAAATTTTCGGAATTTCTTCCTTATAGGAATCATTTTCCTTTTGCAAAAAATCTTTTTCTTCCTTAACAAAAGAATTCTCCTTTTCTAGCTCAACGATTCGTGTCTCATTTGTAGAGTTTTTCTCTCTCAATTTAGAGATTTCCTTCTTCAATTTAGAGATCTTCTTCAATGCTTTCTTATGTTCTGTGCATAATTCTTCAAAAAGATCATCATCATCAAGAATAGGATTTGAAAATTTACCTCATCTTCTTCAAATTCAATGTTTGCCATTAAGCATAAATTCTTATCATCGCCGGATTCAGACTTGATGTCACTCGACGTCTCGACTTTCAAAGTTTTGTTCTTCTGCTCGAATTTCTATTTTCTTTTCTTGAATAAAGGACAATCGGGTTTCTTTGTGGACTTCCTCCCTTTCGAATTGCTTCTTTTTGACCAAGAAGAATATTGACTTTGGTCTCTTTTATATGATCAGTCCCTTCATAGGTAACGTGCAGCCTATCCCACACTTCTTTCGCTGTCTCACAAGAAGAGATTCGGTTATATTCATTTGGAGACAAAGCACAATAACGAGAATAGATAGCCTTTGCATCTAAAACTTCTCTTTTTGTTATCCCCTTCCGAGATAGAGTGACGGAAGATTGAAGCGTTTCGCCATCTTCTTTTCTACTAAATGCTGACGCAACATTAGGATTGGTTCCTTTTTCAACAACATCCCATTCCAATAGATCCTTAGATCTTAGGAATGCCTTCATTTTGTTTTTCCAAACATTGTACTCTTTCCCATCAAAGTAAGGTGGCCTAGTGCAGCTTTGTCCTTCGACAAGACCTGGTGCCAAACAACTAGCCATAGAAAATCTTTAACTGCGAAGTAAAAACACTTCAATAAAACCGAGCACCTTGCTCTGATACCAATTGTATTGCTAGTATTAACACCAATAATAATTAATAAGAGATTAAGGAATAAGAAAAATTGCATACGAATATTATAGTGGTTTGGCTTAGATCAAGTGTACATCCACTCTCCCACGCTAACAACCTACTGCTGGATTCCACTATATGATTAACAAGAGATTACAATTTGAGTGCAAACACTCAGTGATAGATCACACTATTTTACTAAGTCACTCTTGTGTATTTCTCTCACGATCACATACTTTTAAGCTCACACACAAGACAAGAGTATATGGTCCACACTTTGGAATTATAGATTCTATGATTTGTCTCTTACTTGCTCTTCGGTCCTTCCATCTCCTTATATACTCTTCCACTTCCAAACTAGCCGTTGGACAGTATCCAAAGGATCATATTCCAATCTACCCATTGGAAAGAACTATATAAAGAAGATTTGGTAGCCATTGAGTGACTGAAGCATAATCCCCATCTTGATTTTGGTCGCTCATACAATCAAAATCTAGGTTTCTATAAGTAGAGTTTCTCTATTAGGAAAGTTCTTGTCTTTGGGATCTAATTGCCAATCAATTAGATTGAGTCAATCAAATCTATTTTGGTGTAGAATTAAAACTGGATCACTAGTCGTTATATGTTATGGGTCTGTGTCTGGTATTGTAAGTTCATTCTGGGCCTATCAGACTGAGGTTCTGCGTCTGCTTGTGTTCTTCGTTTGGTACAAGTAGACTCAAAAACTTCTTTTGCTTTCCTTCTATTACATGCAGACTCAGAAGCCTTTGATTTATTTTGTTATCTTCAAAACATCATAATGGATTTCTCTAACAGATCTCGCATTGAAAAATTATTGCAATGCGGGCCTAATGAGACTCTATTGGAAGGCCTAAATCATGAATAGCGCCTAGTTGTCATACCAACTCATTTTGGCATGACAATATTGTAAGTGTGCTATGGGACAGGTTGTGCTATTATACTTACAGAAATTAGGCATCTTCAATCCTCTAAGGCTTATGACCTTGTTAAGGCAGGATGGACTAGTCGTGTCTTGATTAAGGAAATGGTCCTCATGTTGCGTTGCCATTCCTTTCCTTGCGGTATTGAATTCTACTACTATAGTGAAGCTAGACTCTTTCGAGACCATTTCATCACTTTCTTTCGGGTTGAAATTTCCAACTGAAGATAAGGTGTCTATTAGGAGCCTATTAGGATATAAGCCTTGAAGGGTGAGTGTTCCCCCATCTAATAGGCTCTAAACCTTGTGCATGTGTCACGGAGTAGAGGTTTCCATGGTCAATGGAGCGTATGTGATCGAGGAAGAACGACCAAAACACCTCTCGAAGGATCCAAGTGCTTCCAGAACATTCTTAGGGACGGGTGATCCCGTAATTGTGCCGTGGTCTAGAATTTTCTTGGCATAAATGCTAGTAGGTGGTAGGTGGGGCGGTATGATCTCGTTCGCCGGATCGAAACTCGACCAATGGTTGTAATATGAGGGCCTCAAGTATAAGAAGAGGTGCCCTCCCCCTCATTTATATCCATCTAACCATTTAGTAATCTAAGTTCCTTTATTTCGTTCAGAGCTTCTCTCTCTAGTTTCTCTCTTTACGATCTGGGTGAGTAGTGCGATTGGTTGATCCAGAGAAGGCTTGACTTAGGCCCCAATGATCCCAAGTGATCCGAAACAGTCTAAGTTGCCGCACAACCATGATCCCAAACGATCGGTCTGTGACAAGTGGTATCAGAGCAAAGAAGAGAGATCCGAGGAGTAGCACCATTTGTTCGAGAGAATGTTGAGCCAAGAAGCTATTGTGGATGGAGAGGTTGCTCAAGTCAGAGAGACTTGCGGTCGAAGCAAGAAAAGAGGAACCTCGTTGGAAGCCATTGCCATGCTCGATGAGAAGTTCCCAAGGATGCGAAATGCCGTGGTCGAATTCATAGACAAACTCGATGATGTTTGAGATCGGATCATGGAGGTTGAAAGCTCTCTTCGCAAGGACTTCACTGATGCCATCAACGATGCGATGGTCCCTCTCCAAGCCAAGGATGATGCCCTCGAATCATTGATCGAAGACTTGAGGGGACGAGTCCAAGCATTTGAAGAGGAGAACCCCCGATGAGATGAGATCAAAGCCATGAAGGTAGAGATCCAAGAGCTCAAGATGGAGCTTGCCCTATGCAAGCTGAGCATTGCGAATGGAGCGATGCCTACCCGAGTGGTGCCCAAGATAGAGGTGCCGAAGCCCAATGAGTTCAAGGGTGATCAATCTGCCAAAGAAGTGGACAACTTCGTATGGAGCATGGAACAGTACTTCGGAGCTGCCAACATCCAACACGAGAGTGTCAAGGTACAAACTGCTGCTATGTTCCTTACTGATACCGCAATGCTTTGGTGGTGCAATAGGTGTGATGAGACCAAGCGCGGTGCCCATCCCGTGAAGACGTGGGATGACTTTGTGAAGGAGTTTCGAGAGTACTTCTTCCTTCAGTTTGCTTAACAAGAAGCCCGTAACAAGCGCCATCGCCTCGAACAATGAGGTACGGTTCGAGACTATGTGAAGGAATTCACCAAACTCAAGCTCCAAATCAACAACCTTAGAGAAAAGGAGGCTTTCAGATTGTTCTTGGATGGACTCAAGCCATGGGCAAGACAAGAGCTAATGCGCCGGGACGTAAGGAGTCTCTTGAGGGCCTTAATCGTTGCCGAATCACTCATTGACCTCAACAAGTTTGATCCAACGAAGCATCGATCAAGGGATTAGAGGTTGGATCAGTCTTTCGAGGAGGAAGGTGGAGACAATTCTCGTGGCCCCAAGGATCAGGGTGGTCAAATGAAGACTTGGGGAGAAGGCTCGTCCAAACAACCCATCTAAGGAGGTTGACCACAAGCGAATTACACAAGTAAGTACGATCAACCTCCTCCCGCTCCTTACTTCATTTGCGAAGGGAATCATTAGACGCAAAAGTGTCCTCAAAAGCATCGAGTCAATGCCATCCTCTCTATCGAAGAAGAGGAACGGCCAAAGGAAGAGAAGCGCCAAATCCAACTTGGAGGGGTGATGCTCAACTCCGTGCAAACCCAACCACCGCCCAAGAAGAAGGAGCAAACGGACATGTACTTCTTCGAACTTGAGGTATGTGGTATTACCCTTTATGCCTTAGTTGATACGGGTGCTTCCAATGTATTCATGGTGACCGAGGTAGCAAAGAAGTTAGGTTTGGAAGTGATGTCGAATGGAAGACGATTCAAGATCGTCATCGTCAACTCGAAAGACCTTGCAAGTGGAGGCGCAACCCCGGAGGTCGAAGTCCAAATTGGCGGATGGAAAGGCAAGCTCCCATTTGAAGTAGTCCTGCTCGATGACTATGATCTCATCTTGGGAATGCAGTTCTTTGACCGAGCAAGAGCCATGATCAACATGGGATCCAAGTGCATCATAGTGCTCGATCCGAAGTGTCTGTCCATGGTGCCGATGCTCAAAGGGGTGATGAACACCAAGACGATTGCTGCGATTCATCTCTTCGACAAAAGTTTGAAGGCGGCCAAACGCATGGCCAATCAACAACCGACGACCCAACAATTGGAGAAGCCGAAGGTAGAGTTGGGACTTCTTGCACCAACTCAAGACATGCTGATTGAAGCCCTCTTCCTAGAAGTGGAGTACATGCTACATGCCATGCCCGAGTTGAAGAAAGGTTCATGCACCCAACTGATCATTCGAGAAGTCGTTCGAGGTACCGTTCGAGTTAGTCAGGACCAAGCGGAATAGGAAGAAATGGGAAAAAGCCTATGCCAAGAAGAACTCTTCCCATGCTGTGAGCGCCGAGGACGTCGCTCAAATGAGTGGGGGAGAATGTCATGGAGCAGAGGTTTCCATAGTCAATGGAGCGTACGTGATCGAGGAAGAATGACCAAAACGACCCTCAAAGGATCCAAGTGTTTCCAGAACATTCTTAGGGATGGGCGATCTTGTAATTGTACCATGGTCTAGAATTTTCTCGGCATAAATACCGGTAAGTGGTAGGTGGGGCCATACGATCTCGTCCGCTGGATCGAAACTTGGTCAATGGTTGTAATTTGAGGGCCTCAAGTATAAGAAGGGGTGCCCTCCCCCTCATTTGTATCCATCCAACCATTTAGTAATCTAAGTTCCTTTCTTTCGTTCAGAGCTTCTCTTTCTAGTTTCTCTCTCTACGATCCGGGTGAGTAGTGTGATCGGTCGATTTGAAGAAGGCTTGGCTTAGGCCTCAACGATCCCAAGCAATCCGAAATAGCCTAAGTTGCTGCACGGTCACAATCCCAAACGATTGGCCTGTGACACATGCATGGGAGGCAATTATTCAATGAATGGCTGACTTCATCCTTATAATCTAGTAGCTCTCCGTGGGATTGTATGACGGGTTGAATCCTCGGCGAGGCATCTCATTGGCTGTCAGACCTTGCCTATGTTCAATGGCATACCTTTGCTCGGATTGCTTTGGCTTTCCTTTCTTGATACTAGGTCCTAACCTCTTAAATAAAGCTCTTTGCTTTGCTAATTTGCCATTGTCAGGAGGATCGGGAGATAGCAAGTTTTTTGCTCCCTAGGTTGATAGAGGTCGGCACTCTTTGGACCCTAGCTCTTATAGTAAGCTTAGGAGGTTGTGTCGTAGTGCCTCAGTTCAGAACAAGACTTTCAACGTTGACGTAATCTGCAAGCTCCTTGCCCTTCTTAATGGAAGCTTCTCGGTCATGGAGTACTATTCAATGGTCCCTTCATCATACAAGGCTACTTCGAGGTTCCCCCTTATCAATCCTTTTATTGCTGGCTCCAAGCCAACCCAGACTATTAGGCCCTTCTTTGTCACAACATACGCCCCAAAAAACTCGTTCTTCCTAGTTTCCCTACCTACTAGATCTTAATAAGATGTGTTGACATATATGTCAATATCATACTCCTTATGGAAAGTGTTAGTCAATTCATCCCAACTCTTAAGGAGACTAATCTTCCTTATAATATCCCACAAAAGGGCGGGAACGGTAAAATTTGATTGGTACAATTGAATCATCTTTTGGATACGGTAGGCTTGCAAACAGTTCTTGAGGTAGGAGGCATTGGCATACTTCTTGCACTTAGGCACCTTGAGTTATTCTCAGATTTTGATAGCAGTATAACAAGTTAGGTCGATGAGGCTTTGATCCCACAGCTAGTTTAGTTTATTCATAATCTTGGTAAAGTGTTTGTCCTATTTGTCTCCGTTATTCTTCGGCACATCTGCAGGTGTCACCAGAGTGTTCTCTCGTGATAGGGTGGCCATGAGGTTAAACTTAGTTTGAGTAGATTCCATTTGTTTCGAGAATTGTCAAGGGATGATGGACATTTCTCCCATACTTTCTTCAATATTAACGTGACGGTTTTACACATCACTTTGATTGGCCGCTTTTGCTTGTGGCCATGTGTGAACGACTAATGGTCAATGATTCATAATCACCTAGCATTGCAATAAATGGGCATGCATGAGCACGGGAGCAAATGAAGATTAACCCACGGCAAAGGTCCAGTTGTTTTAAATTTCAAAAGAGGATTCTATAGGCAAGACAGTCCCAATCATTTAAACTTGGAATTGAAAGGACAGAACGAAATGCTAGACATCAAACAAAAGTCCCTAAAAATTAGGACTAGGAACAAGATGAAACTTCTTAAACATTGACATTGGGGGGCACGTGATGGTTGTTTTGTATGCAATAGGGAGCCTCAGTCTTACAAATCTACCTCCAAGATATATACTAAGCTTGTTACCAAGCCCCTTTGCAGATGCTCCATTTGCTCCTACTGATTGGTTTTGCTAGCCAAGTTAAGAACCATTGATCGTAGACTTGCAGGAATCTGGTGGTTGAAGATGTAGTATGCAGAGGCATGATGGGCCTTCTCTTGTCCCTCTAGCCTTGAAGGCATGGTGATCCTCTCGGGTTGGCATTTCCACTATGCATTTTCAATACTATCAATCACGTCTGAGTAATCATAATCTATGTAGCTGACAAGGGCTTGAAACATCTCCCTCTTAAGAGGTAGCGGGATTGCAACGTTTGTAGGCAAAGCAGGTTCTTTTTCAATGGAAACGTCTAGCATGCCGCAGAAATGCCTTAGGAGCGAGGTTCCATAGGGAATTTAGCCAGCTAAAGTAACTTTAGTTGAGAGTGTGTCCCCTTAGAACCATAAATCCTTGGAATGGGTTTTCGAATGGTTTATTTCAAACAATTGCATAAGATGCCCGAATCCGCTTAAGTGAGAAAAGAACCAGAGTTGTAAAATTTTTAAAGAGGCTCGCATGATTTTTTCCACATTTTCTTTAAAATGATAAAGGGGCAGGAATTTTTCTACTAAAATCACATTGACATAGTTTTGTCCCATGATGACTTGATCAACCACGCACGTCATTGAAGGATTTAAGGCATTTTCTCGATGCAGCAAAATGACGGCTCTAAAAAAGGCTAGGAGGAAAGTCTCACTTTTTTAGGCATCGGATGATTTTCGAAATGTTAAGTCGAAAATGCTAATGGACAAGCATGATGGTTGGCTTCCTCAATCTCTCTTACTATCTTAGTTTCAACCTTTAAAAGCCGTGCCAATCAGCCATAGGGTCGATGCCCGTGGGTGGCCTAACCAGACATTCTCCCTAAAGCAATATAATGGCGATGCTATATTCTTCCAAGGTTGGGGTAAGTTCGAACCTACCAAACACAAAAGTGGATGTTATGGGGCACAGAAATGTGATATTGCCTGCAGGACTCATGAATGACATTGATTTGGAGCAATGGCAAGAAATGATCAATTCAGGCCTTAACGAGCTTTTGGGCGAGTTGGGCTAACTGATCCCACGATTTGAGGAGCTCTATCTTGGGAGTAGGAATAAACTAGATATTGTCTCTTCCTATTGCATATAGAACTGGGACCCAAAATACTAACCTAAAGTGCAATGGGCCAATAAAATAAATAGATTGCCTAGCTTGAGTAATATGAAAAATCGAACTTGTGTAATTTGTCTAATAGACATGTAAGTTCATGCCTCAACTAGTAAGCCGCAGTCCCAAGTCATTGATTCTTCTTTAGCATGTGATGCAATGCCCTCGTGAGGAAACTTAATACATTGCCATACCTCAATAATAATTTGGAGAACATTGTGGAAACGATAACACTATGTTTTTCATGACAATGAATGGTAAAGAGCACCCAGGTGAATGCCCTAATTAATCGATTTCTTTACTAATAGGAGGTATTGAATAACATGAGACTAAATAATCGACCCAAAGGTAGACTTGACATAGTTTTGCCAGAATCCATGATATTCTCATCATTAGTACATTGCCATGTGAAGAATCATCATAGCAATCACCTTTTTCAAGAAATAATGGTAGGTAATCTAGCTGAATAACTTTAAGGAAACCTTAATATTATGCCATAGCCCTTTCCATTATTGACTTGCCAAATCAAAATAATTGATTTCTTTCCTAATAGGAGGTAATTAATAACATGAGACTGATTAAGCGACCCAAAGCCAAAGTTGACATAGTTTTGCTAGAATCCATGATATTCTCTTCATTAGTACATTGCCATCTAAAGATTCATCACATCAATCACCTTTATCGAGAAATAATGGCTGGTAATCTCGTCAACTGAATAACTTTTAGGAAACCTCAATATTATGCTAATACCTTTCAATTATTGATTCGCCAAATCAAAATACTCATGTTATGTATTTATAGGTTCATTATCTTCATATGTCACAAAGAAATCAAAGTAATATAGTTACAAAAGAACTAGCTACATCCATACAAGAGAAATGAAAAGAGCTTCTGTCTCTCTAGCTTTCTTGGTAACGCTCATGCTCTTATCATCATGTAAGCCCGTCTCATGAAATGCATTTCTAGTTTTTTTTTTTAGTTTTCCATCATGATAAGAAAATAGTTTTTAATGTTGAATTGTATGTACACAGAGATTTGATGCTTGAGACAGAAGCAAGAGATTTGACGGAGATAAAGTCCCAATGTCAATCTTCAGAAGGGTGCGTTAAAATCTGGTACAATGGATGCCTTGGAAGCAAGTGTGTTGATGGCCGATGCATCTGCAGCTGCCCGATAGGTTGATGGGTAAAGCATGGATGAAATAGCCTTAGAGAATAAGAAGCAATAAATATAGCATTGTGACGACTTGATAATATCTTTGGACAATAATCAAATTCGCATCTTATGTTGTCTTCTTTTATTGAGTCTAAATATTTGTGCATTGAATGAGGCCCCAAGTTTAGGATAAATCAAGAATGCTCTCAAATCCTTCTCAAATCCCAAATCAGCATTTAATTCATGTCACGCCTTGACCCTTGAGCATGCGATGATCCCCTTTTCACTTGCGGTCATTTGAATGCAACGTCTCAGGACGTGTCGCTGACTCTTCTTTTTATCGTAGAAATATGTGCATGCAGAAATAAATATAAAGGCCCGGTCAAACATCAACAGCAGGGATAGTAAGAAGATAGACAATTCACAACACCCTCGTTTAATCCAAGTGAGTAGATACATATGCAACCCTATTATTAGGCACTAATCCAATGGCCAACAAAATATATAAGGGCAACGGGGTCAATCTACTTCCTCCCTTATCCTTAGGGTTTGAGGTCTGGTCAGTCTCAATAGCCAACAGCCAAGCGCATCCATCAAGGACTTGAAAATTGTTAAACAATAATCAGTGAAATAAAATCTCAGTAAGTTGTTATCTTAAGCTTTAGTTAGGAAACTCGCTCGCCTTGGGTGCAGCCTAATCATGTAACCTATTAATGATGGCCAATCAAAAGCCAATCGACCACCACTTTGCTCTAACTATAACGTGAAATAAACCTCAATCAAATCTAGTCATAGGCAACTTTACCTCGCGGCTGCATATACCCTACACAATATTAGTCGCATAGGCCATACAAAGGCAAACCAATACTCACATAATTAGAACACCGCATATATAGCATTCCAAGCATATGGTAGTGAGGTGTGTTCCAATCATGTATCTCTCTGTGTGAACACACACCAAGACCCTATCCTTTTTTCCCCTAGCATCTAACATTTTACCTGTTCAATATACGTATGAAGCCAGGCAACCACTATGCAGTAAATGTATTCAATTATCTAGAACGCACCGTAATTATTACTCCATACTCCTAGTATCTATACATATCCTATTTACTGCGTCCACTCAAGGGCAAATCCAAAATCTATTAGTAACGCTTTCCTCGAAATCCATCGGTTGCTTTTCCCAAATCCATGAGTCGCATTTTTTAAAATCCATCGGGTATCCAAAATCCATTGGCGTCTTCCTCGAAATCCATCGAGTATCCGAAATCCATCAATCACGTCTTCCAAAATCCATTTGGTATTAGCTTTCCTCAAAATCCATTAGTCGCATCTTCCGAAATCCATTGGGTATCGAAATTACCCTTATGTAGAGTTTGTATTTGATGACTTCTTGGAATGTCTTGAATGTTGGTGATTGCCATTTTGTCTCATGACGATTTGGCATTTCATTTTGGTTGGCCCTCCTTGCTTGTGGCCTTGGGTGGTTGATGGTTGTCGATCCATATTCAATGCCTTTCTTTTGTGGAACCTTTTCCTCTTTCACCATTTGTCGTGACTTAATCTCGAGTGAACCGCCTATGGTTTAACTAATGGATTACTAATACTAGACTTAGCTTGAGCTTTCTTAAGCACATACCAATTGTGACTTAAAGTTCAAGTATATAACATGCAAAAGATTCTTATTAGGAGTTGCCACTAATTAGTTTGTGGTGGGTTGATTAGATACTCAAATAAAGTATTGGGAGAAATATCTTACTTTTACGAACTAGAGATTAAATAAGTTCAGGGACTTGATTATGCTAAATTACTCTAATGCCCTTTTGGTACATTTTCTTTTATTTTCAAAAAATATTTTGTAGGCAACATGGATTGATTTTAAGCTAAATCATTAACATACCAAGCAGTACTCATGCGACTTCACAAACATTAAAAATAACACTTAATAAAAACATCCGAAGGAATTGCATCAAAGGAATTAAACACACCAAAAAGCAAGCAATTATTCTTGGGGTTTTCTCTTGTCTTGAAATTAAAACTCACCTATATCACGTGCATATAATATTTTTTTGATATTTTTATATTAAAATTAGAAATATAATTAATGACAACTAACTACTAAACCTGAAAAATTATCATATTTAAACTAGGAAGTAATTTGAATTAAATCCCATTTTAATTCGGAAACTTATCTTGATTAGGTACATTCTACCGTAACATGCAATCTAATAAAAAAATCCAAGTAGATAAATCTAAACATGCAATTTTGACCTATTTAGAAAACCACCCTATCTAAACATAATTGAAAAAATAATCCATCGTCTCAGATATTAAATTAACATCATTAAAAAATTGATCGGAAGTCTTAATGAAGCAAACTAGTAACTATAACAATTTTTTTGCCAATAATATCCTATAATGCCAAAATCTCAATAAAATCAATATTAGCCTTATCCACTTCAGGTAATAGAATTTAGAGATCAATTTTAGTTCCAAGAAAATCACCTATTCGGATCCTTCCAAAACGGACCGGCGGCAAGGGACTCACAAGCAGCGTACGGAGTTGAGATGGTTCGCGGTGAGGGTGCTGCTTGGTGAGTGGACAAGGAGGCTCACTGGACGCCTCGGTTTGGCACTGCTGACTCTGCACCGTGTGGACTTTCTTCCAGTGTTGATTGAGAGCAAATTTCATCCTACGGCAAAAATGAAGCGTGGCTCAATGCTCGCTGGAAATTGTTGGGACTGCTTGCAAAACACCGGGCAACCTGCAAAATCGGATACAGACACAGCAAAGATGACTGGGAGTTGAGCGGGGTTGCTGGTCCCTCGCCATTTCAGATCGTGGTAACGCTGTGTCAGGCATGAGGCAGAAGCCGCGTACAGCGGTGCCGGTCACTTACAACACTGCAGCGAGCTGAGGGGAGGCGTTGGGCTTGCGTCTCACTTGGCACGGTGGTGCGAATCACCTTGGACAGCAGCCTGTCTGTGGTGAGGGCATGGCAGCAGTGCAGCACGAGCGTGAGACTTGACCGAGAACAGTGCTGAGCTGTCACGGGGCTGATCGGCACAGGTGACGGGAGGAGTGACGCAAGCAAGCTGCGGTCGGCATCGTCGGTGGTGGAACAACAGCAGCATTGTAGGTGGCAGCTCTTGTTGGAAAATATCATCTTCGTACTTGGGTAGAACAATGAAGTCAATGTGTGTTCGAATCAATAGAGCAATCGCAACGGACTTTGATGAGTGATATCACTTTTTTTAAGGATTTATTTACCCCATAAAGTTACTAATGGTGACCAGCAAATTTCCTTCAAGATATAACAAAGTCTCAAATGAGAATACTAGATAGCAATTCTAGTGTATCTCTAGGGTCTCTCTAGGAAACAATTGGAAATAATGGCTACAGTTTTGAAAGAAGACTCGAAAAATAATAATTTTGTGATACCATTCATGGTTTTTTCAAAACTGATATATATATAGAAACAAAGGTAACTCTTCGTGAAATGTTGCAAAAAATTAACAAAGATATCCCTTCGAAAGAAGTTATATCTGAACAGACACAACCTTTCAAGGATTAAAATGTTATATTTGAACAGGTATGAACTTTAAGATACCTGTTGGAAGAAAATAAAATTCGAAATAAATAAATAATAAATAATAAATAACAAATAACAAATACTATAACTTCTTCATAAACAGTCGCACTGTTTCAATATGATATTATGGTTAATTTTTATAAAAATAAATCCGAATTTTTTCAATAAATAAAAATGAATGATCATTGATTAGTGCCAAATCCCGTCCATGTGCGTACTCACATCTTTTTGATGTGAGACAAGGCACCTCTCAGTTTGTTTTACAAACAAACTACCAATAGCTCTCACCGAAATAGGGGAGACGGCAACAAGTCACAGATTTCGGGCCAGGACATCGAGGGTGGATGAAGAAAATAACCTCCACTCCTCTTTTTTATTCTTTTTTCCCCTCTCTGTCTCTCTTTCTTTTCTTTTATCCCTTTTCCTCCCTTTCTTTTTTTAACGAGAGCTTGTCCTTTTATAAGAAGGAAGGGGCTAGGCTCTTCGAGGAGAGAGAGTAAATATGCTTTTTGCACATTATATTTTATCTCTTTCCTGCACATTGACGATATATTGCCAAAGGATAACACCAAATATATTCTCCATGTGCAATATTCCCTTTTATTTTTTCAATAATTCATTCGAAACCTTCTCCTCTATCAAGAATTTTATCTCTCAGTGTATGCATTGCATGACTATATGAAAGATTCATCGAATATTGAAAGAGTAATATGAATCTTTTTCAAAATATACCAATCTTCAAACTCTTCATTCATCATAAGTGAACTTTTGGCCATCAAAAAATTACGGGCTTGGGCCAATTCCCTCTCTCTGTGGGCTTAGCTTAACTTGTCAAATTAAAACTTAGAAGGATCAATTCAAATTCATCTGTTGTTGGTCCAATGCAAATGCATTAAAATAGTATGAATTAAATAATAAATGTTTCTAAAACTATATGCTATACAACTTAATTGTAATATTTTTGTTTATGGGTTAAAAATTAATCCGTAAACTTTTATGCAATAAATAAATGATCAAATTGTCAAAATTTAGGTATCAACATTGTTGATCAAATGGACATCAATAGCATTGAGTAGGGTCATGTACCTTAAAATTTTATGGAATCTAAGATTGAGAGCCAAAACCTCTAATTTTTGCCACCAATTTCTTCTTGGCAGAGCATGTGTTTGAAATGAGAAGTGAGGTTTCCATATTCCAAAGTAATTATATGGAATTGGAGGCTAGAGATTGTCTTGACTGTCTAAACTTTCTCCCAATTGATAATAGCCAATTCAAAAAGGAAGGGAAGGAATTCCTTTTCGGTGCTTCCTAGCTTACTAAAGCTGAATGTCTCATTTGTAAAACTACAATGCTCGAAATCTTGGAGTATGTCATGCAAAAGAGGTACTCGAGGCGGTGTTGTGTGAGTGTGAGGTGGAGCATGTAGAGCTCCAAGGACAGCTTGCCGAGATCATTCAAAAGATGGAAGAAGCCAAGAGTGGCATGGAGGAAGCTTCCTAGACAGCTTACTACAATCCGCATGCTCCAAATTTAATTGTGTGCATGTGCTTATTTTGTCCTGTCTTTCATCTCTTGTAAATGGAAAAGAGAGAGGGCATCGTTCCCAAAATTAAGTTCAAGGAGCAAACATTCCTTTTGTTTTTTGAAATGCGGTGACCTTTTCTGTTTGCCTTACTTTCTTGAAAGAATACTTCTGAATTTGATGGGTTCACATCTTTGGGATTTGATATGCCAGTTTCATATGGTCCTCTGTTTTGCTAAATAGGGGATAATGAAGTAAGTAAATTAGAAAACATACAAGTTTAATTCTAATGCATATTTTGAAAAAAGTTTTTTTGGCAAAGAAATGCTTTTGTTTTCAAAAGATTTTTTTTTTTTTGGAAGGATGCATGAGGAAGCCCAGTCCTTAGATTCTCCTTGGATGATATTTTCTTTTCATGGTTGCTTAACATTACTAGGCCAATTTGGGGTACTCCTTGTGCTCTCAAAATGAAATATTGAAATTGTATTTTCATTTTGTATTTTCATTAGGTGAAATCAAATTAAATTAGCAGGAGGAAAAATACGATAGTAGTATACTAGACATGATAAAAAACAAGAAATCATAAAAATAAAATAAAACCAGCGAAAAGCTCCCATGAAAGGGAGTATCCTGATAATTGATGGTGTTGGCCCCTAAATCAAGTAATTGACTTCTTCACCCTTAGCAGACTCAAAGTATTTGCATAAGAGGACCACTTTCCCGGGCCCCAATTATATCCAATAACTCATGCAGTGTTTAGCCCCACAATTTCTCGTGAAATAATCTCTCAATCTCACAAAGAAATTATACATGAATTCTTACCACAATAATTTAATCGACTACAAACACTTAAATCTTCTTGGCATAATTGCGCAAACAAAATCAATGGAGAAATCTTCTCCCAACCGCTCGATGACGAATCGGCTCTTCAAGACCTCTTGCATCAACAATGGCCCAATTTTTCTCCACGCATGGCCATATATATAAAGTGGACTTGAGGACTTTCCAATTATTGAAAGTCACTCCTACGTGGAGTAGGAAAGAACAAATAAAAATATAAAATTAAGAAACCCACATCTACTAGGATTATGAAACAAATCAAACTTTTGCTTTGGATTAAAACTCGAGACATATTTTCAATAATCTCCACCTTGGCTCGATGTTTGAGCCAAGTCATAATTGCTTCAAAATTCGAACTCTGCCGCTTCTCTCCCATAGCCCCCGATGAGCTCAACCGCCACAAATATCTTTCAAGTCCAAGTTCCACTTAAACTTCATCATAATCGAGGACCTCATAAGAACACCAACTCCACATGCACCTTTAACTGCTGCACAAGGATTTCTCACCGTAATCTCCTTAACCACAGATAAAACAAAACCATTGTTACATCCATATCTATCAAGAGATCGAATACGTACATTGTCAATATCAACAGTTACAGCAACTGCTGGCTTTACAAACTCCACCTCGTTACAAGCACCATATGTGCTGATTACCACATTAGTACCCGCTACCTCAGGAGTTTCTGGTTACAACTCCACCTCAAGCTAAACACCATTCAGATCCCTATAAGCACTGCTATTACCACTCCTAACCAGAAGTATTGGATACTCGTCAAACATAACTTCTCTACTAATAACGGGTGAATTTAACTCCGGGCACCACAACTGATAACCCCGCTCACTTTATGCATAGCCTAGGAATATGCACTTTCTTGCGCTTCCATCGAGCTTATCATCACTCGCTCAAACATAACATGGGCAACCAATATTCTAAGAATAGAATAATTAGCAATGTTACCTAACTACACTTCTTTGGGAGTCCGATATTTAATTGCAGTTGATGGGGATCTATTCATCAGGTAGCTCGTCGTACTAAGCGTATCCGCTAGGAATTTCTTAGCCATACCAGCACTAGAGATCATTTTGTGGGCCATCTCTAGTAATGTTCTGCTCAACAATTCTGCAACATGTTGTGGTTCATTGGCAGTAGTGAGGTGTTTCACTATGCCTTCCTTCATGTAGAATTCATTTAATAGTTTCGAGCAAAACTCCATACTATTGTTAGTCAGCACCTACTTGATCGTCTTACCAATCTCCTTTGTTTATCAAGGCTCTCAATTGCATAATCTCGACAACAGCATCAAACTCTACCTAAGCACAAATGCTCACATCTTCATCAAGTAGTCATCAACAACTGTTAACATATATCTGGCACTCTTCCTAAAAGGAAACAACGACAACCTATGAACATTCAAGTGAAGTAACTCTGCAACGTCTGTGGTTTCTTTGACTATTGTACTGAACTGCACTTTCAGCTGTTGATCTAAATCACAGCACCTGCATATATTCAGTTCATTAGCAACATAACCACATAACAGATTTTTTATACTTAAAACCTTCTGGCTTCTCTTGTTAATGTGTTCCAAACGCATATGCCACAATTTGGACTCTCAAATAGATGCATTGGACGCCTCTGCAGCGAAATTTGTCATTGTCTCACCTTGAAGCTCATACATGCCATTGTGCTCGATTCCTTTCATTATCATTAAAGCACCTTGAACAACTTTCAAAGCTACACATTCTAAAAAATACCGACACCTAGCTGAATCTAGGGTACTCAAGGAAATTAAGTTTTTCTTCAACTCTGGAACATGCCTCACTCTAGTTAATGTTCTCACAATACCATCATGCATTCTGATTTTAATATCGCCAACACCTACAACATCGCATTCAGCGTTGTTCCCTAACTGCACTTTACTACCATCCGTGCACTAATAAGCAGTTGTAGCATGAAAAGAACAACCATAATCCATAATCCATCTATCAAACGATGAATAATCAGTGACAGATAAGATATAATCGGCATTATCCAAATTACCAATAATTATAGCTGAAACATCATCTGTAGTATCAACTAAAAATTTCCTTACCCTTCTCATTCTTCGGCTTAAGGCAAATTCTTCGAAGATGCCCTCTCTGGCCGCAATTCCAACAAACTGCACCACTAGTCCTTGACTGGCTACATTTGTTCATGCTTCTACTACCACATGTACCAATTCTTCCTCTATTTTCACCTACTAAAGTAGTAGATATGGGTTTACCAGATTCTCTTCTATGAATATCCTCACTTAGAATTAAATTTCGAACCCAATCAAACGTTAAGCTTGTTAACCTAGAGGAATTACTAACATCAATAACAATAGTATTCCAACTATTGGACAATGAGGATAATAGAATCAAAGCACATACCTCATCTTCAAAGTCAATATCAACTTAACTCAATTGACTAGCAATCACATTGAATTTATTGATATAATTTGCAACTGATGCACCTTCGCTCATTTTCAAGTTAAACAGACACCACATTAAATAGACATTATTAATTATAGAGGGCTTCTTGTACATATCCGACAAGGCTTTCATCAGAACTGTAGTGGTAGTCTCCTTCACGATGTTAAACGCAACGTTACGAGCCAACGTCAGTCAAGTAACACCCATAGCTCGTCTATCCAACAAATCCCAGTCAGCTTTCTTCGTCGTCTCTGGCTTCTTACCCGATAGGGGCGCGTGCAATTTCATCTGATAGAGATAATCTTCAATCTGCATCTTCTAGAAACTGAAATCTTTCCCATCAAGTCTGTTGATTCTCACTTTTATTTCTTCTGTCTCTATCGATTTACTTCAGGTCAGCCAAACTTGGCTCTGATACCAATTATTATGGAAAGGGCGATCAATCAAACAATAAAATCGTCATGATAAAGAAAATATATCGAACACCAGATTTACGTGATTCGGTTATAGAGACCTATGTCCACAGGGAAAGCAGCGACGTATTCCACTATAGAACAAGTGATACAACGGAGATTACCCACTTGAGTCACTCAAACACTTTTAGTGTTTCCCAAGACCTAATTATACCCAATAACTCATGCAGTGTTTAGCCCCACAATTCCTCACGAAATAATCTCTCAATCTCACAAAGAAATTATACACGAATTCTTACCATAAGAATTTAATCAGTTACAAACACTTGAATCTTCTTGGCATAATTGCACAAACGAAATCAATGGAGAAATCTTCTCCCAAGCACTCGATGATGAATCGGCGCTTCAAGACCTCTTGCATGAACAATGGCCCAATTCTTCTTCACGCATGGCCATATATATAAAGTGGACTTGAGGACTTTCCAAATCTTGAAAGTCACTCATACATGGAGTAGGAAAGAATATATAAAGAATAAAATTAATAAACCCACACCTACTAGGATTAGGAAACAAATCAAACTTTTTCTTTGGGCTCAAACTCGAGACATATTTTTAACAATTTCAAACAATTGTATAAGACGCCTGAATATGCTTAAGCAAGAAAAGAACTAGAGCCGTAAAATTTTTGAAGAGGCTCACATGATTTTTTCAGCATTTTCTTTAAAATGATTAAGGGGCAGGGGTTTTTCGACTAAAATCACGTTGACATAGTTTTGTCCCATTATGACCTGATTAACCACCCACGTCATTGAAGGATTTATGGCATTTTCTCGATGCGAAAAAAAATGACGGCTCTAAAAAAGGTTAGGAGGAAAGTCTCACTTTTTTTGGGCATCGGTTGATTTTCGAAACATTTAGTAGAAAATGCTAATGGACAAGCATGATCGTTGGCTTCCACAATCTCTCTTACTATCTTAGTTTCAACCTTTAAAAGCCGCGCCAATAAACCATAAGGTCAATGCCCACAGGTGGCCTAACCAGACAATCTCCCTAAGGCAATATAATGGCGATGCTATATTCTTCCAAGGTTGGGGTTACCTCGAACCTACCGAACACAAAAGTGGATGTTATGGGGCATGAAAATGTGATATTTCCTAGAGGACTTGTGAATGAACATTGATTTGGAGCAACAGCAAGAAATGATCAATTCAGGCCTTAACGTGCTTTTGGGCGAGTTGGGCTAACTGATCCCACGATTTGAGGAGCTCTATCTTGGGAGTGGAAATAAACTAGATATTGTCTCTTCCTATTGCATATAGAACTGGGACCCAAAATACTAACCTAAAGTGCGATGGGCCAATAAAATAAATAGACTGCCTAGCTTGAGTAATATGAAAAATCGAACTTGTGTAATTTGTCTAATAAGCATGTAAGTTCATGCCTCAACTAGTAAGCTACAGTCCCAAGTCATTGATTCTTCTTTAGCATGTGATGCAATGCCCTTGTGAGGAAACTCAATGTATTGCTATGCCTCAATAATAATTTGGAGAACATTGTGGAAAAGATAACACTGTGTTTTTCTTGACAATGACTAATAAAGAGCAACCAGGTGTGTAACATTCTAAAATTCGAGCCATTAAAGGGATGAATGAACGTTAATTTCGCCAATGCAATGTTGGTTGATCTCACTCGGAATTGATCACTCCTGAGATATTGACCTTGAAAGGAAGGGCTAATGAGGACATAACTCGTGCGACTAAAGAACTTGACCTAAGAAAATGACTTGACCGTGAGACTTGCGTAAGGACAATTCTACAGTGATACAGGTTGATTTCAGGGACGACTAGATGTCGATTCACAGATAGAGTATAATAGGATGACGGGTGATTTCGTTTACTGTTGTCGAACCTGCGAATGACTCTATGCCGATCCTTGATAATTGTGTACTTTGAAATAAGAATCAATCATTCGCAATTTCATGCAATCAAGGACGTTCATATGTCGAGAAGTTATGAACGTGAATTGGCACGAGTCAGTTATGCGTGAGCCCTCGAAGCCACCTGTCAGTTTGAGTAGTACCAAAATGGCATTCGGGTGAAATTGACAAGACATGAGAATCTAAGATTGGACTTCGACCTTTTAGGAACGTCCGGGATGGACTTTTGGACGATGCTTCCTTAACAGTCGACAGTGTCGGTTGAGTCGAGTTTTTGGGAAAGGGATTTTCGGATTGAGGAAACGAGCCTACAAGGATGTGGGCCGAGCAAGAACAGTAGGGGTTTCACGCCCAAGGTGGGACATCCACCATGGAAGACCAAGACAAACGAGCGAGCCCGTTGGACCCAATCGACCCCTCACCCTTCCTAGCTCATATCCAAACTTGAGCCAATTCGAGCTCAACAAATTCCCGAGCCCGTTCCTACCAATTTTCTAGCCCGTTTCCTAGGCCCGCCTTTCATTTTCAGCCTAAGGGTAGTTTGGGAATTGTACAAGATGGAAATGACCAAAATGCCCTTGGATATTTTGAGGAAAATTTAAAGAAGAGAGAGAAGATGATGTCACTTGCTTGGGGGAGTGTAGAATGCGATGAAGGGCATTGGTGAGGCCTTCAATCAGCCCTCATCTCACTCTCTCTCCTCTTCTTCAACCCTCCAAAAATCGCAGCCTCTGTCTTCCCTTGTTTCCCTTAGTTCCTTCAATTTCAGCTTCAGACCTTTCACCAAAAATGGAGTTGTCCGTTGCCTTCCCGTGTGAATCACGGCCCGTGCCACCTATCACCATGCTCTGGAGAGGGAGACCATATAGATGGCGTCGGCCGTTTGTCGAACGAAGCCGCCGGTCAATCCGTACGGCGGTCGGAAGTCGGCTACTCGTCGGACCGTCACTGTAGCGACTAGTTCTGCTTTGTTTCGCCTTTTGACTTGTTTTCCTCCATTTTCAACCTAACCACAGTCCACATCAGCCACCCACAACTCCCCCTCGACCCCCTGGAACCCCCAGCCATTGGCCACCAACTCGCCGGAGCTTCGACCAAGCCGTTTTGCTCCGATTAGCCCGATTTTGCTCCTGTGTAGTCAGTTTCTTAGAAGTTGCTGAAGGAACCGGAGTTTGTTGTTGTTGTTTCAGCCCCGGGACCGCCTTGGATTGTCGTGGTAGAGGTCCCCAGGTGTCGGGTTCACCGCCGCGTCCATGTCGCCGGCCCACTTAATGGGTGAGTTTAGTCCATAATCCCTTAGTTAGTGCCTAAACTTGCTTAGGGTTGCGTTAATTATTGCTAAGGGCTGTTTATGGTGTTTAATTAAGTGCATTAGCCCTAAGATAGGTGGTTAGATAAATGATTAAGATTAGCTTAGCTTAATCTTGCTTATTTATGCTTAATTGTGCTTAATTAGGCTTAATTGAGTTTTTGTGCTAATTAAGCATGTTTTGTTTTAATTTTTTGATTAATGTGATTATTGGTTTAATTTAATGATTTATTTAATTTTTGTATTTAAGTATTTAATTATTTAATTTTTGGAATTTAATTATTTTATTTTCGAAATTAAATTATTTAATTATTAAATTCTGAAATTTCACTATTCATGCACTGTTCATCTGAAAATAAAAATGTACATAATTTCATGTGTCTTGATCATATGAAGTGAATTGGATGTGACATTGCATGAACATCCGCTTGAATCGAGTGATTTTCACAAAAGAAAGGGAAAATGGTTTGTTTGAGGGACATCGGAAATGGACCACCTTTATAAAAAAGAAAAGATTTTGTCCAAGAGACACCGGAAATGGACCATTTTGATGAGAAAGAAAATAATTTGTCTGAGGGACATTTTATAAGAAATGATTTGAGGTTATATATGCAAGCACGTGTGCATTGGCTAATGCTCAAAGATAATAAATGAGTTGTGATGGTATGCTTGCATGATCACTAAGTTAAACTCGCCGCCCCAGCCGAAGTTTGAGGGGGTGATAGTCCAATTTATCGGAAACTCGATGAGGGCACGGAAGGGCACGGTTGCGTTTTTGTGGAGGAAGGGAGTTGTAGTGTCGTGACGCCTCAGTTGTGAGTCGGATGCGAAGTCGCGGTAGAGGTCGGACCCATTCTCCTTTTAGAATGCTGTCTTGGGCGGGGGTCCCTTGATGTTGCCGCGCCTCATGGGGGATGGCAATGCCTGGCTATGCTAGTAGACACCGGCAGAAGTTCGGTTATAGCCCGAGAGGTAGTAATAATCAGAACACGTGTGGATGCTAGAGTGTACGAGAAACATTGCATCATTGGTTTCGATTATGCATGAGGTGATTACAATATTATTTATGGCACGCACGTATGGATTGATAACGTACAGAGGATAAGGTAATGGCTAGGTAAGATCGCTTGTGGCATGACTCGCATGTGATTGATGAACTGCATCTTCTAACGACTATGTGCATTGCGTGTACTATGTTGATTGATAATGTGTAGGGTATGTCATACCGGGTAAGGTTGCATGCGAACTGGCTTTTGATTGTTGGTTGACCCTGCCTGTTATTTTATTGCTGAAAGGTTGGTTGTCTGTTGTTGGGTTGAGTGAGGGGTGGTTCTGGAGAGATACCCCAAGTTGAGTTGGTGTACTAACCGAGGCTTAAAGGAAGAACTCGCTGAGATTTTATCTTAACCCGTCGTGATTAACCATTTTCAGGCCCTTAGAATGGCGCACCCGCAGTGGAGAATCCTACCTCCACTTCACTAGTGATTGACTTGATGGAGCCGAGTCCGATGGGTCTGAGTGACAGTAATGCTGAACCTGAGAGTTCATTATGTATAGCTGGATTAGCATAGTTTTTTTTTTGGCCTGGCTTAGAGGATGGATTGGCCCCTTTTATCGGGCTTGTAATTCGAAAGCGATCCTCAGTTGGTTAATTTAATAATTGTATAAATGAGTAGTCGAGGTTTTTGCTATTCATCCCTCTATCCCTGTTTAATTGTTTGATTGTCTGTTTGGACTGGGGATGGTTCGTCTTCTGCTTGCACATAATGAAAAATTAAAATGAATGGCCGTTGATGAGTCCTGGGACATCACTTTCGATTGACCATGGTAAGGAGTTGTCACGTGCTCGGCGTTTGGGGCGTGACATCCCTGTCAGTTTTGGTATTAGAGCGAGGTTGAGACTTGGAGTGATAAGGTGCGTGGGATTTTTGGGATAGTGAGATTGGGATGGCTTTTATATTACGTGCTTGCAATTGCTTTTGTGGTTTTGTGTGGTGGCGGGTTGCTCATAGTCTAAAGTGATGAGCAATCTTGAGCAGAGAGCCCCTAAGCGTACGGCAGCGTCTGGTTAGTCCAATGCTAGAGGTAGTGCACAGGCAGATCCTAGGTTAAGCAGGATCCTACTTGCGCTAGAGACCTTGATAGGATAGTAAGTTGAGTGCTTCTACTGTGGTCCTTGTGGTTTCCCTAGTGAGAGGAGAGGTCTGTGAGAGACCGATGCCTAGGTTGGTAGAGTAGTTCTTGAGACTGAAGCCACTGAGGTTCAGTGGCGTAGGCGACCCTAAAGTTGCAACCCTTTGGATAAAGGATAGTGAGATGACCTTTTTCAGTGTTGAGGTGTTCAGAGGAAAATCGAGTGCCATTGGCAATTTATCAGCTTCAAGGTAATGCCATTAATTAGTGGGAAGCCATTGAAGGAAGAGTGTTCCTTGAAGGCACGATTAAGAGTGTTCCTTGAAGGCACGATTCAGACTTAGGGTGCCTTTTGTGAAGCTTTCAATGGGAAGTGCTTCTTAGATAGTGCAAGAGAGTCAAAGATGGCAGAATTTCAAAAGTTTGGTCAGAATCAGATGTCAGTGGATCAATATGAGGCGAAGTTTGCTGAGTTGGCCAAGTAATAGCTAAGGTTAGGGGAGGACCCTTAGATAGGGCGAGATATTTCAGAGATGGCTTGAAGCCAGAATTGAAAGCCCACCTGGTGCCCTTGAACTTAAAAAAGTTTTGATGAGATGTGCGAGAGGGCATAGATGATAGGAAAGAACATGATCGAGAAGGTGACCGCATTTGGCTCGCGGTTCATGTCTAATAGAGACAATTGTTGGTTCGGAAATGGACCGATAATGGAGAGAAGGAATACCATCCCACCCAACAGAAAGAATTATGTAGGAAAGCCGATGTCCAATTTCATGGGAGCCAACTTCGGATGTGGTCAGTAGGCCACCGAGTGGCGAATTGTCTGAGCTAGGTTGTTCTGGCTGTAAGTTAGTTGCGGGTGGTAGTGAGGAAGTCATTGACTTGATGGCAATAGCAATGTATGACTTTAATGTCATAGTTGGCATGAATTGGTTTACCAAGCAATGAGCTGTGGTGGATTGTCATGGAAGGACAATTCAGTTTAACTCAGTAGTGGGTGATAGTTTTGAGTTTGTGGGAAATCGAGGAGGACCCTTCGTTCTTTTGATTTCATCACTTGAGGTGACTTGATTGTTGGAATCTGGGTGCCAAGGGTATTTGGCATTGGTGGCAGTCACGATGGCGAAACGATCAAATGTGGAGAATATTTTCGTGGTACAAGAGTACATGGTTGTGTTTGCCTCTCTGGAGGAAATTGAGTTTGTGATTGAGTTGACTCTTAGGACTGAACAGATTTCCAAGGCGCCTTATAGGATGGCCTTGTCAGAATTGAAAAAACTGAAGGTGCAAATGCAAGAGCTACTGGATAAAGATTTCATTCATCCTAATGCGTCTGCTTCGGGAGTGCCGGTACGATTTGTAAGGAAAAATGACGGTTTGTTGAGATTGTGCATTGATTACCGGCAACTTAATCAAGTGACGATTAAGAGCAAGTATCTGTTGCCAAGGATTGATGATTTGTTCGATCAACTTCAAAGAGCCTTGGTATTTTCCAAGATAGACCTAAGAGCAGGCTATCATCAGTTGAGGATCAAAAAGGAGGATATTCCTGTTGACACCCGAAATTTTGTTTACTTTGTCTTAAGTGCCAGTTTACTTTGCTTATATAAATACATATTAATTTTCTAAATTTTTTTTTTAAAAATTAAAAATTTAAAAAAAATTAATTAAAAAATAATAATTAAATAATAATTAAATTTAAAAAAAAAGGAAAGAGGGGGGTCTGGGTCAGGGCTGGGTCGGCCCGGCCCCTTTCTCCTCTTCTCTTCTTCCATGTGTGGGCCCGGCCCGCCGTTCTCCTTCCTTTTACGGCCCGGCCCACGCTTTTATTTTTCTCTTCTCTCCTCCACCGCCTCACGCTAACAGCAACCTGCAGAGAGATAAAATTTGCAGAGGTCGCAGGATGGCTGCAGCAGATTGTGCGAGAGCATTCCGCGGGTCAGACGGAAGCAGCGTGCGGCCCGGGATAAGGGATGGGCACGAATAGAAAAGACAGGGAAGAAAAGAGGAAAAGGGGGGCGCACCAGTGGAGAAAAAAAGAAAAAAGAAAAACACAGAGGAGACGGGGGGGAAGGAGAGCAAGAGAGAGCCGAGTGGGTTCAGAAAAAATGAGAACGAGAGGGCGGAGAGCGAGAGAGGAACTCCTGCAACTGCCGCGTCTTGAACGCGGCCGACGACCCGCTACCGTGCCTCCATTCCTGTGCCTGCAACTGTCCAGCATAAAGGAGAGAACAAAAAACCAAGAGTGATCTGAGGGAGGAACAGAGAGAAGAAGAGAGAGGAAGGGTTCTGAGGGCGAGAGAGAGAGAGCTCGAGAAGTGAGGGGAGAGCAGAAAAGCAAAAAGAAAACGGAGCAGAAGAGGGGAGAAGGCGGGAGCCGAGGGGATTTTGAAAGAGAGGAGATCTGAGAGAAGACCGGAAGCAAGAAGGAGGCTCAAGGGGGGCACCCAGCCGTCGTCGGAGACCGTCCGCCCGCTCTCGTCTGCCGCGACCCGCTCCTTGAACCAGGTAGGTTTCTCTCCCACTTTTTTTTTTCTGTTTTGCAGGTTGAGGCGGTGGGCCGGAGCTCGCGCTGACTGTTTCGCGCGAGCCCCGGCCCTTGCCGCCCTTCTATTCTGCTCCTTATCCCTTTTGGCATGATTTCTAAGGACCATAGAACGTAGTCCAAGCTCGGTCGAATCGAAAACCTTCAAACCTGATAGTGCCCATTAGGTGCTCGAGGAAATGCCTCAGTTAGAAAACCGAGCTCAATCCCTGACCAGAGCTCGGCCTCTGATTTTTCTGCGTTGCTAGTGATCATGTCCTCGTCATATGCCGTCCTAGATGTCGTCTGGACCTTTTGGTGGTCTGTCTTGGGATGGGTATGTCGGACTAGGCGTTTGGGGCTAGCCAGAGACACTCGGACTGCCGGCCAACGACGACCGGCGGTGCTCAGCGTCGGTCGGACGGAACGACCAACGCCCCGCAGCTTCATGGCGACTTCGGTAGGACGGATAGACCGCGCGGCGGAGGACCGCGACGGATTTGCAGGCGTCCCGATGAAGAAGAAGAAGAAGGCGTCGGTCGGGAGGTTGGAGACGCGCAGGGAGGAGAGAGAAATTGCATGCAGAAAAAGCAATAAAAAAAAAGAAAAGAAAAAGAAAAAGGGCCGGGCCGGGCCGAGGGTTTGCATAGGAGTGAGGTTGGGCTAATTTCGAATGGGCCTAGGATATGTTTGGGCTGAAATTTTGAGAACTAGAAATGGGCTTTTCTTCTTTAATTTTGCTAATGGGCCATTTTTAATATGTCGACCGGGCCATTCGGCCAGCCCGGTCAATGCTCCAGCTCGGACCATTAGGGTCCGGGCCGGTCTAGTAGGGCCGGGTCACCCGACCCGGTCCGAATCACTTTTTTTAATAAAAAAAACAAAGCAAAACAAAAATCCAAAAAAATTCAGAAAATCAAAAAATATTAAAAAAATAAAAAATCTTAAAAAAATAATAAAAAGTAAAAAATAGAAAAATCATCAAAATAAAAAAAATGTTTTGTTTTAATTTCAGAAATTTTTTTTTCTTCGAATATTCAAAAATTCCAAAAAATTAAAAAGGGATTAGAAAATTCCAAAAACAGTAATAAATGCTTTTCTTAAATTCTCAGAAAAGTCAGAAAAATAGTCAAAAAAAATCTTGAAATCTTGTTTTCTTTAATTTCGGAAAATTTGAAAATATCAAAAAATATTAATTTTTTTTTTGAAAAATCAGAAAAAATTGGAAAAATTCAGAAAATCTCTAAAAAGGAATAAGATCAAAATTGAATAAGCCTTTAGGGCTCTACAATAGGGCTTTTATCCTATGCCTAGTTTGAATGCTATTTCCTTCCCTTAGAACGGTTAGGACAGACCTTAGTTTCCTTGAATACGTTGCCGAGATCTCACTAATGCACAATCAAGTTAGGTACCGAAAGGGCGTTAGTCGCATGACTAATGTAATCAAGTCCCCGACCCTAGATTCTCTGGTTGCGTAGAAAGTGAGGTCCGCTCCCATGCCTCGCTTGGTTTCTAGCCGACCCCAATAGGCTAGTGGCGACTCCTTGTTAGAAGACTTTCACGATATCCCAACGTCGCGTGGGGTATGGGCTTGGGAGAGTCCGAGTTAATGAAGGCCCGCCGGCCCGAAATTAACAATACCCCTAAACCTATTATTATTATTTTCAGTAAATTTTAGGCCGCGACAATTCCGAAAACAACATTTAGGACATGCTATGGTCATTATAAGTTCACGGTAATGCCCTTTGGATTGATGAATGCCCTTATTGCTTTCATGGACTTGATGAACCGGGTGTTTAATAAGTGTTTGGACCAATTCGTGATTATGTTCGTTGACGATATTCTGGTATACTCGAGGAGTCCAAAAGATCACGAGAAATACTTGAGATCAGTACTACAGACCTTGAGGGAACATGAGCTATATGCCAAGTTTAGCAAATGTGAGTTTTGGTTATTTCGGGTGGCATTTTTAGATTATGTAAATTCATGTGAAGGGATCTCTATTGACATAATGTTACAATCCCAAGAAACTTCGATTGGTTGGATACTACAGACGTTTTTTAGAGAAGTTTTCTATGATAGACATTCCATTGACGAGGTTGTTAAAGAAGGAAGAGAAGTTCGATTGGACGGACAAGTGCGAGCGTAGTTTCCAAGAACTCAAGAGTTAATTGACTACTGCACCCATCTTGACAATACTGTTTGGTCTTAGTGGGTACGAAATCTATAGTGATGCGTCGTATAAAGGACTAGGCTACGTGTTAATACAACATGGCAAAGTGGTTGCACACACATCTGGATAGTTAAGGCTTCACGAGCTTAACTATCTGACGCATGATTTGGAATTAGCGGTGATCATCTTTGTCTCATGTTCAACAATAATAGATGGAACTTCTTAAGGACTATGATTGAGAAATTCTATGTCATCCGGAGAAAGCGAACAAAGTGGTAGATGTACTCAGTCGAAAGTCGTCGATTGCATAGATGATAGTATGGGAATGGATTTTTTTGGAGGGAGTTAGAGACTCAGATTTTAAAAATGAGGTTGGCCATCTTGCTAGTTTAATAGCCACTCTCATAGATGATTTCAGGCTGTTAAGTGATCATAGTGCTTAAGCTATGGATCCTGAAATTCTTAAAATCCTGCAAATGGATCAGACAAAGAGGAAATCAGACTTTCAAGTGTCCGAGAATGGGACATTGAGGTTTATAGAGTGATTGTGCGTTCCGAAAGATGCAGAACTTAAGGAAGCCATCTTGTCGGAAGGTCATCGTAGTAACTATAGCATTCACCCTGGCAGTACGAAAATGTATCAGAATCTAAAGCAGCATTTCTGGTGGAATAGCATGAAGTTGGACATCGCGAAACACGTGGCTAAGTGCTTGACATGCTAACAAGTAAAAGCTCGGCATTGTAAGCCTAGTGGACTGCTGCAACCTCTTGAGATTCCCAAGTGGAACTGAGAACACATTATGATGGATGTTGTGATGAGACTGCCAAGGAGTTAGCAAGGCAATGACTCGATTTGGGTAGTAGTTGATAAATTGACAAAATCAGCTCACTTTATTGCAGTACAACAAGATTTCATGTTGGATAAGTATGCAGAGTCATACGTACATCGGATTGTACGCATTCATGGAGTTTTAGTGATGATCACATCTAATCGTGATCCTAAGTTTACGGCAACTTTCTGGAAAAGTTTGCAGTCTGCCTTGGGGACGAAATTGCAGTATAGTACGGCGTACCATCCGCAAACGGACGGTCAATCAGAAATGATTTGAAGAAGTATTCAAAAGTCTTTAGTGCGATAAATGACATTTGGTTTGCACTAGTTTTTTTTAAAGTGGTTAAGGCGAGTTCTTGGTTTGGTTATTAAATGGACGCGAAAGGAATGTTGAAAGAAAAATCAGTGGTTTATGGAATTTGGATAGTGATTTGATGGAAATTTAGTTAATTAGATTTCAAGTGTCGATAAGTGACCCAGTGGAAATGAACTCATGGGTTGATGAGTTAGAGAAAGTTTTGCACTTTGAGGTGCTTAGAGGAGGTTAAAATCGTGAGGCTTGGTATGGGACAAGCCAAAGCGGATAATACCTCTATGAGATGGTACATATCTAAAAGGGACTAGTAGTGGTGTAGTTCGAAGGTGCCCATAACGACTGATCCGACGAGGGCAGGGAGTGGTCGCCGGGGCCAGAGTGCCTAAGTAAAGAGCGACTCTTGGTAGGCCTCTAAGATGTCAAAAGGGGTAGAAATGAATTGAACTACGCACTGTGTAAAAAGAGAGTGCTTGTGGGATAAGAGTTTATCGAAATGGTATAGCCGAAATATGGTCGAGTTTGTGGAACTCCAGTCCATGGAACGAAGTTAGGGAACTGGGATTCGCTGGTTCAAAAAAATTGCTTTAGCAGTTGTTGAATGTAGTTCAGATTATCAAAGACAGACTAAAGACAGCTGAGAGTCGTCAGAAGAGTTATACAGATAAGCGTCGTAGATCGTTGGAGTTTAAGGTGGGTGATCAGGTGTTTTTTTTTTAAGTATTGCCGATGAGGGGTACTTCCAGATTTGGCAAGAAAGGAAGTTAGGTATGAGGTACGTAGGACTCTTTGAAATTTTGGAAAGGATCGGGGTTTTAGTATGTTGTTTTGCATTGCCATTGAAACTTGCTCAAGTACATGATATTTTCCATGTGTCCATGTTGAGAAAGTATGAACCGGACCTGACTCATGTTTTGAACTTTAAAGAACTGGACGTAGATGACAGGGTGTTGTACGTGGAGAGGCCGATACGAGTAGAGGACTGTAAAGAGTAAGTACTTTGAAAACAAGACTATCGCCTTGATTATGGTGATCTGGCAGCATCACGGAACATAGGGAGCTACTTGGAAAAGTGAGGAAGTGATGAAGCATCAGCAACCCATCTTTTTGAGGATTTGTCAGTAGCTGCAAGTTTCGAGGACAAAATTTTTATAAGGGGGGAAGAGTTGTAACATCTTGAAATTTGAGCCATTTAAGAAATGAATGAACGTTAATTTTGCCAATGCATTGTTGGTTGATCTCACTCGGAACTGATCACTCCTAAGATACTGACCTTGAAGGGAAGGGCTAATGAGGACAGAACTCGTGTGACTAAAGAACTTGACTTGGGAAAATAACTCGACTGTGAGACTTGCGTAAGGACGATCTTGTAGTGATGCGAGTTGATTTCAGGGACGATTAGAAGTTGATTTGTGGATAGAGTATAATGGAACGACGCGTGATTCCGTCTACTATTATCAAACCTGTGAACGACCTTATGCCGATCCTCGATAATCGTATACTTTGAAATAAGAATCGATCTTTCGCAATTTCATGTAGTCAAAGATGTCCATGTGTTGAGAAGTCTTGAACATGAATTGGCACGAGTCGGCTATGCGTGAGTCCTCGAAGCTGTCTGTTAGTTTGAGTAGTACCAAAATGGCATTCGGGTGAAATTGACAAGACATGAGAATCCAATATTGGACTTCGAATTTTCGAGAATGTCCAGGGCGTGCTTTTGGACGATGCTTCCTTGATAGTTGATAGCGTCGGTTGAGCCGAATTTTTGGGAAATGGATTTTCGGATTGAGGAAACGAGTCTACGAGGACGTGGGCTGGGCAAGAACAGTGAAAGCCTCACGCCCAAGGTGGGACAGCCACCGTGGAAGACTGAGACAAACAAGTGAGCCCGTTGGACCCAACCGACCCCTCATCCTTCCTAGCCCGTTATCCAAACTTGAGCCAATTCGAACCCAACAAATTCCCGAGCCCGTTCCTACCCATTTCCCAGCTTGTTTCCTAGACCCGCCTTTCGTTTTCAGCCCAAGGGCAGTATGGGAATTGTGCAAGGTGGAATGACCAAAATGCCCTTGGATATTTTGAAAAAAAGTCAAAGAAGAGAGAGAAGATGATGTCACTTGCTTGGGGGAGTGTAGAAGGCATTGAATGGCATTGATGATGCCTTCAATGAGTCCTCATCTCCCTCTCTTTCCTCCTCTTTAGCCCTCCAAAAATCGCAGTCTCTGTCTCCCCTTGTTTCCCTTAGTTCTTGCAATTTCAACTTCAAACCTTTCATTGAAAATGGAGTTATTCGTTGCATTCCCGTGTGAATCATGGCCCGTGCCACCTATCATCGTGTTGAGGAGAGGGAGATTGTACGGATGGCGTTGGCCGTTTGTCAAATGGAGCCGTCGGCCGATCCGTACTACGGTCGGAAGTCGGCTGCTTGTCGGACCATCATTGTAGCGACTAGTTCTGCTTTGTTCCACCTTTTGACCTGTTTTCCTCCATTTTCGACCTAACCACTGCCCACACCAGCCACCCACAAGTTCCCTCAACAACTTTTGAACTACCAGCCACCAGCTCGCTAGAGCTCTGACCAAGCCGTTTTGCTTTGATCAGCCCAGTTTTTCTCTTGTGCAGTCAGTTTTTCAAAAGTTGTTGAGGGAACCAGAGTTTGTTGCTATTGTTTCAGCCCTAGGACCGCCTTGGATCGTCGCGGTAGATGTCCCTAGGTGTGAGTTCGCTGCCGTCGTCGCATCCGTGTCATCGGCCCACATAATGGGTGAGTTTAGCCCTTAATCCCTTAGTTAGTGCCTAAACTTGCTTAGAGTTGGGTTAATTATTCTAAGGGATGTTTAGGGTGTTTAATTAAGTGCATTAGCCCTAAGATATGTGGTTAGATAAATGATTAAGATTAGCTTAGCTTAATCTTGCTTATTTATGCTTAATTGTGCTTAATTAGGCTTAATTGAGTATTTTGTTTCAATTAAGCATGTTTACCTTAATTGTTTGATTAATGTGATTAATGGTTTAATTTAATGATTTATCTTATTTCTGTATTTAAGTATTTAATTATTTAATTTTTGGATTTAATTATTTAATTATTAAATTCTGAAATTTCACCATTCATGCACTGTTCATCCGAAAATAAAGATGTGCATAATTTCATGTGTCTTGATCAAATGATGTGAATTGGATGTGGCATTGCATGAATATCCGTTTGAATTAAGTGATTTTCACAAAATAAAGGGAAAATGGTTTGTCCGAGGGACACCGGAAATAGACCGTTTTGATGAAAAAGAAAAAGGTTTGTCCGAGGGACATTTTATGAGAAAGGATTTGAGGTTTTATATGCAAACACATATGCATTGGCTAATGCTCAAAGATAATAAATGAGTTGTGATAGTATTCTTGCGTGATCACTAAGTTGAGTCCATCGCCCCGGCCGAAGTTTGAGGGTGATAGCCCGATTTATCAGAAACCTGGCGAGGGCACGGAAGGGCACGATTGCGTCTCTGCGGAGGTAGCGCACCGTAGCGTCGTGGCATCTCAGTTGTGAGCTGGATGCGGAGTTGCGGTAGACGCCAGTCCCATGTTCCTTTTGGAATGCCATCTTAGGTGGGGGTCCCTTGATGTTGCCGCGCCTCATGGGGGAGGGCGATGCCTGGCTATGCCAGTAGACACCGGCAGAAGTTCGGTTGTAGCCCGAGGGGCAATAATAATCAGAACACGCGTGGATGCTAGAGTGTACGAGAAACATTGCATCATTGATTCCGATTATGCATGAGGTGATCACATCATTTATGGCACGCACACATGAATTGATAACGTGTAGGGTATGGCAATGGCCTAATGAGATTGCTTGTGGCACAACTCAAATGTGATTGATGAACTACATCTTCTAACGGCCATGTGCATCGCGTGTACAGTGTTGATAGATAACGTGCAGGGTATGGCATACCGAATAAGGTTGCATGCGAACTGGCTTTCGATTGTTGGTTGACCCTGCCTGTTATTTTATTACTGATTGCTGGTTGTCTGCTCTTGGGTTAGGTGAGGGGTGGTTCTGGAGAGATACCCCAAGTTGAGTTGGTGTACTAACTGGGGCTTAAGGGAAGAACTCGTTGAGATTTTATCTCAACCTATCGTGGTTAACCATTTTCAGACCCTTAGAATGGCGCACCCACAGTGGAGAATCCTGTCCTCGCTTCACCAGTGATTGACTTGACGGAGCCGAGTCCGATGGGTCTGAGTGATCGTGATGATGAACCCGAGGGTTTATTTTGTATAGCTAGATTAGCCTAGTTTCTTTTTGGCCTGGCTTAGAGGATGTATTAGCCCCTTTTGTTGGGCTTGTAATTCGAAAGCGATCCTCCGTTGGTTAATCTAGTAATTGTATAAATAAGTAGTCGAGGTTTCTGCTGTTCATCCCTCTATCCATATTTGATTGTTTGATTGTCTGTTTGGATTGGGGATGGTTTGTCTTCTGCTTACGCATAATGAAAAATTAAAATGAATGGTCATCGATGAGTCCTAGGACATCGCTTTCAATTGATCATGGTAAGGGGTTGTCGCGTGCTCAGGGTTTGAGGCGTGACAAGGTAAATGCCCTAATTAATTGATTTCTTTCCTAATATGAGGTATTGAATAACATGAGACTAATTAATCGACCCAAAGGTAGACTTGAAATAGTTTTGCTAGAATCCATGATGTTCTTGTCATTAGTACATTGCCATGTGAAGATTAATCATGGCAATCCCCTTTTTCAAGAAATAATGGTAGGTAATCTTGTCACAATTGAATAACTTTTAGGAAACCTCAATATTATGCCATAGCCCTTTCCATATAGACTTGCCAAATCAAAATAATTGATTTCTTTCCTAATAGGAGGTAATTAATAACATGAGACTGATTAAGCGACCCAAAGCCAAACTTGACATAGTTTTGCTAGAATCCATGATATTCTCATCATTA